>OY804579.1:44196764-44501764 GCA_963680875.1 Bathymodiolus brooksi
ACTCCTTGCCATGTAGCTGCAGTTAAAATTTCAGCTCATTTTGACTTACACTAAAGCAGCAATGGACAATAAAAATTTCATCCCCCCTTTTTTCTATTTTTAGCTTGGCGGCCATCTTGGTTGGAAGTCGGGTTCACCGGACACATTTCTGAAAGGGGGCCATCCAAGGACCATTCCATCAAAGTTTGTTGCAATTGGTCCAGTGGTTTCTGAGGAGAAGATTAAAATGTGAAATGTTGACGGACGGACGACAGACGAAAAGTGATGACAATAGCTCACATGGCCTAAAGGCCAGGTGAGCTAAAAACCAGTGAAGTTTCACAAAACTATGAGCGAAATTTTAAGGTTTTTTTTCTATTTTGAACTATATTCAGAATGTATTGATAACATTTACGACTCAGATAATATTGTCTTTGATAGAAATAATATTTTTGTGTCAGTAATCTTGTAAATAAATCATTATCACAAATCTATCCATCATTGTCTGAAATTTGAAAATTGTCCCTATTTTGATCAACCTGATTAAAATCATGTAATTAACATGCCATGCTTCCCCTAATATCTAACAAAACCTGATTGGCCTATACAATGCTATATATAGATATCATATACAGATGAACTTTTGTATAATATGAATACATTTAATTTCAAAATAATTAACCAATGAGAGAGCTTTAAGTTTGTGTTGCCATATTATAATTTTTAAAAAAGTGTGAAAATAAGGGTAATGACAAATTACCGAACACCAAGCAATCTTCCTAAGGGAAAGGCAAAACTCATAAATCAACAAACAGACAAAATCAGTCAACAACCAGAAAACTGGGAAAACTGCAATGGCCCTGACTTGGTACAGGCATTTCCAAAGAAATGGTGGGTTGAAAGGCACTGTTAAGACTTTGTCAGTGATGTATTCATTGGCTATTCATGACCACTAATAAAATTCTGTCATACTGTACATGTACATGGGCTTCTCAAGAAAAATGAAAAGAAGCTAGCCAGATCCTTTAATTTCATGTTCCGCTACATTGTATATAGATGATGTCCTTTAATTTCACTACATAATTCTAAGTTTGGTGATTTTGTTGATCGCATCTATCCCATTGAACTTGAAATAAAAGGATACCACAGATACAGCTAGGTCTGATTTATATCTTGACTTATACACTTGCACCTGCATATGCATTATGGAGTATATATATCTCTCAGTTAATTCGATATTCCAGAGCATATCATATGGTTCCTATCATGATTTCCTTGATAGGGGGATGCTGCTAACAAGGATGCTACTGAACCAAGGGTTCCTAGTGGTTAAGCTGAACTCATTACTTCAAAAGTTTTACAGTCACTACCATGACCTGGTCAGCTGTTATGGATTGAATATCTGTGCCACTAATGATTACAGATATGTTCCGTTTGTCGTAATCATTATATGCTCTTATCACTGGGTTTGTAACAGGAATAACAAGAAGGGAGCCACTTGTGGAGCAGAAACTGCTTACTCTTCCGTAGTACCTGAGTTCACACCCGGTTTTTAGTGGGGTTTTTGTTGCACGATCTTCAGATTTCTGTGTAATGTTTTATTACACTTACTTTTAAAATAAAACATTACATTATTACATTTATAGTTTTACTTATGAAATAGAATATGCCCATATAACTATAGTATTAAAATGTAGCTACACAAATTAATGTATGAGTACATTTAAATTTTAGCTAATGTTAGCTTATAATATAGGTTATTTTCAATTTCAAAAGTATCTGTTATTAGTTTCATGTATTCCTGCCACCTTGAAGCAATTTGGTTTACTTTTTCCCAGAGCATGTAAAATGGTTACCTAATTTGCATACAAAATGTATGCCTGTATTATTATAAATTTCAGAGAAAAACCTGTAAAAAAAAAAAAAAAAAAAAAAAAAAATAAATAAAAAAAAAAAACTCTTTATAATACACATTGTAGCTACAATTTTCAGCTCCTTCCAGCTACATGTACATTTGTACATGTCCTAATGTGGACATTTTGGCAATTTTTAGACATTTTTATCTGGAATACTTGTGGCCACATGCATCTTGCATTGGACGGAGGGAGCACTGTCATATTTTTAAAAGGAGACCACACAGGGACCATTGCAGGCACGTTTGGACAAAAGTTTGGTTTGATTGAGTCGAATACAAGTAGTTTCAGAGGAGAACATTTTTATCTAACATTTGATAAAAACAGGTCTAATTTGCTTAATCTGCAGCATTACAATTTCCACTTTTAGCGTGTAAACTTATAGTTAGTATAGGAATGTTGGACATGTATGCATATACATATGTAGCTACATTTTGTTATTTTTATTAATCTTCATTGCTACATTAAATCATGAAAACGAAGATTTTTTCCAATTTAAAGAATTTACATGTAAGACACTTCTATTTTCAGTAATTGTTGTCATCTTGGATGGGTTGTGGGCATGCATGCATATCCAATATATCTGACAGATGAACATCCAAGGACCAAGTTTGGTGTAGATTTGAATGGTACTTTCAAAGATTTTCAAAATACCGTATTTGTAAAAGTAGAGCATATTTCATCTCCGAAAAATGCAATGTCCCCGTTGGGATTTGATACCGGGACCTCTCACACTGTCAGCCACCACTCTACCAACTGAGCTAAAGGAGATCTCCACTAACGCAGTTAGCAGAGGTGGCTATATGTAGCTACTACGGTTCCTATATCCTTATCTATAGGTAGGAGAGTGTTCCTGTTACATAATATTGGAATAAAATTATATCTTTTTTGTTGTCTTCCACATAAAAATACAGTGATATTTAAACAAACCTGTATCAAATTCAAGCAAAACAGCTATTAAATAGATTAGGCAAATTACATGTAACTATATATCACTCATTTATTCTATCAAACTTTAATTACTGCCTAGTAATTTGGCATTTTTGTTCTGAAGCTAATACTAAAAAGATGGAAAAAATTTGATAGAGAGCACTAAAATTTATATATAATGAAAACCACTCCACATTATGGGGACATATGAAGAACTTCTGGCTGAATCAAAATTACCTTCTCTAAAAATTTGGCGTATATACATGTATATATGTACAATAGCTATATACTGAAACATTCAAAATTATGATAAGGAAATATCTACATGATCTTGTAACTTTAAAAAATAATAAATATAATTTTAGGTACAGCAATACAGCACATCCAAGACTACCCAGTATGGATTGAACTCTTTTACTTGTAGATACTATGCTTCAAAAACTTGGAATGAGCTGCCAGACCACTTCATGAAAGAAACATCTTTCAATCAATTTAAGAGTTTAATAAACTCTTGGAATGGTAGCTCATGCCACTGCAGCTTCTGTGCATGATTTTAAATTATTTTCATACTTTTTTGCTTTGTTTTTTCTATATTTTTAGATATAGATGCATGTGCTTTTAACATTTATCAATTTTAAATGTTGCTAGTTTTTATGTGCCTCATTTATATCCATGCGTTCTATTTACTCACATCAATATATATATGTGCTTTTAAATTATGCTGGTGCTACTGCTGTGTTTTAATACGGTTGTTTCGAATCATGTCAATTCCGACCACGTTCCGTCTTTTTCGTGTCTTGACGTCTGAAATGCTTGGCAGACGACTTCCGGTGTTTACGCTATTACTGTGACAACGTCAGCATATCATAGTCGTAGATGCAGCAGATTATAAGTAATTGTAATATGGAGACGCCAAGGAAATGGCTGAATAAATACTGGTGTTCGGTACCCCACTATCTGTCTGATATCAGAAATATATACCTTTGCACATAAAGGCAGATTGTTTTCCTTTCATGATGCTGACAGCCGCATATAAAGAAAGAAAACAAATTTAATTTTAAAGAAGTAATTGTCTCTGCATTGATGTCTTTGATACAAATAAAATAATTTAATTGATATCTGTCTTTTACAGAAAATGTTAAGATTTTTTTGAGGATCGAATGTTAAAACGGCACATGTCGATTGGAGTACATGTATTTGTTGTGTACATTGACACCGGAAGTCCAGTGCTTTACATTCCATCGAAATCACGTGATCTGGCAGACGAAAATAAAAAAATTTTGACGGAATGGAAATGATTTGAAACAACCATATTGCTTTCATATTATCAGTGATACTAAACAGAGTCGATTAGAGTCGATTTGAGTCAACTACTGAAATAGCACAAAATAAACATGTAAAAGTATTGCATTACTTTGAAGTTGATATTAAATTACTTAAATGATATTTATAAGTTAATTTTATTGATGTTTTAGTTCTCACGGAGTGAAAATATACAAGAAAGTTTGGCACGATTTACTTCCGGTTTACCAAAATAGAGACAAGTAACTTTTATACTCAATACTTTTAATGACAACATTATCCATTTATCATGGAAAGTGAATGTTGTATAAGTTGTAATCAGGTAGTTAGACCACGACAGGAGGCAGTACAGTGTGATGGGTGTGACAAATGGCAATACCGTACATGCGATACGGGCATCACATTGACAAATATGAATCTGACCTAAATTTCAACATGCATGTGCTTTAAAAATATGATTTAGTACTCAAATACCACTAAATGTTATGAGTTATTGATAAACATGATATTTCATATATATCTCAGTCGAAAAGAACTATAAAAGTTACTTGTCTTTTTTTGGTAAACCGGAAGAAATCACGCCGATCTTTCTTGTATATTTTCACTCTGTGAGAACTAAAACATCCATAAAATTAACTTATAAATATCATTTAAGTCATTTAATACCATCTACAAAGTAATGCAATACTTTTACATGTTTATTTTGTGTTATTTCAGTAGTTGACTCTAGTCAACCCTGTTTAGTATCACCCCGTATTATAGCTTGGTTTTAAATTTCATCGAAAGATTTAAATACCTGTACATGTATGTCAGTGGGTTTTTTAAAAAAATTTGTGTGCACGTTTTTTGGGGGGTTTTTTGTATATGCATATGCTTATGTCGGATTTAAAAGCTCACTAAAGTTTTTGTTATAATTGTTTGTTTCTTTCCGACTTTAAATAAAGCTTATTATATTGTATTGCATATTGACTTTGTATTACTAGTCAATAAAAATGAACTTACCATGACTATTGACAGAAATATTTCTTGATAAGCAAACTATGACGTTTCTCCACTTTTGGCAAATATTAAGGTTCTCATCATAAACTGATGATTCATGTAGTCCAAATGTAAACTCCTTTTTGTGTCTTTTTCGTTTTGACTTAGTCTTGAACTGGTATGAAAATATTGTAAAATATGCACTTGTGTCAGTCACTAACTTTGCTCGTTTACAACGACAGCCTACCACGTCACCAATATGAATATTTCTTTCATGTTTAAGTTTGTCTTTCTTTTTTGGCAGTTCATAAAATGTAATTCCTTGTCTGGTAAGTTTAACTTGATAGTTAGTTAATCTCAGTGGATATAGAAAGAACTGTCCTTCCAGAAGCGCTTGTGTTTTGTCCTCCATTTTCAACCAACTGTGTCATGTGACATATCACATGGTACTATCTATCGCTTTCGAGTTGATCCGGCCTGAAAACTATTCGGCCTTATGCAAATCGGCAGTTAGTAAAAGTGGTAACCCGGACTTGGGTCCGGTTCCAAAAACCCGGGCCCAAATTCGTATTTTCTTTATTACATCTTTGTTAAGGTATTAATTTTAATAAAATTTGAACATAATGCATAACATTATGTATTTTATCACATTTTTTAAACAAATATAAAAAAAAAAAGTTTTTATACGAAATATCGGCAATATAAGTTTTCCAAGTTAGTAAAAGTTGTAACCCGGGCCCAGACGAAATTTTCAGTTAATCAATGATTGCACCTTTATTACTTCTTTAAAATTCTTGAAATTTTGTAAAAACATACTTCAATACAACAACAACAAATATATTTGATCAATTTAAAAAAAAAAAAATCTTTTTTCTCCAGGATGCAATATTAATATATTAAGATTTGTAAACAAAGACTGGTCACGTGGGTGTACAGGTAACTGGGTGTACAGGTAAATATTGATACTAATACACAATATTTTTTTATATTTTTTTATTTTTTTGTAAAGTATATACTGATATCTCAAGCTGACCAAAATTTGAATCGATTATATTGAGTAGTAAAAAAGATATAGACGATCATATCTTCTCAGGTCAATTTTCAAGTACCATCAAAACAATGCATCACGTCCGGCCCGGGTTACAACTTTTATCAGAATCTAAAATGCTCCCATAATGACAAAAGAGAACATTACCATTGAATTTAAAATATTTTTTACATTTCTTTAATACTGAAAAATGTTCTTTCTGAATATTGTGAAGTTTTAACGAGAAATAAAGGTGTAATCATCGATTAATTGAAAATTTTGCCTTGGCCGGGTTACAACTTTTACTAACTTCGAAAACTTGTATTGCCGATATTTCGTATAAAAACTATTTTTGTTTATATTTGTTTAAAAAATGTGATAAAATACATAATTTTATGCATTATGTTCAAATTTTATTAAAATTAATGCCTTAATAAAGATGTAATAAAGAAAATACGAATTTGGACCCGGGCCCGGGTTACCACTTTTACTAACCACCTGCAAATCCGGCCTTAAACAAATGCGGCCTTAGTTGATTCGGCCTTAGTTGATACGGCCTTGGTTAATTAATGCGTCCTCAGTTAAGAATGATGTGTATCTATGGATATATATGATACATACAATAAAACGACAAATTGTGATGATTTGAGTAAATAATTAAGTGATGGTCCTACTATTACATAGTCTGTGTTGCCACTGGAAACAACTGTCACACTCTAAAGCATGCTGCTTTGGACGGACGTTCTGCTCACACACAATACAAGGAAACGACATAGTTGATAGTTTTGAAAATAGTAGGACCATCACCAAAATATGCATATATTAGTGCGGTTTCATCAAAAGAATTGGAGTACTTTTTGAGTAATTAATAGTATGGCTTCCTTTTACTTTTTGATAGCCCTTATAATCATACTGCCAGTGCAATTATACGACTATTAAACAAATGATAATTAATTGCAAGAGAACATCTAAGGAATTTCGCTTGTTGACAGCTTGGTATATCAACCTGAATTATTTTTCTAATCATCAACTTCAATGGAAATGATTTACGTCATTATTACCAAAAATTACTAGTTAAAAAATTGTTAAAATAATAACGATTTATTATGGCTTTTCATATTGAGTTACGAGTAAATCTTGTGAAAACACTACAAGTTCCAATATTTTATTCATCATATCCATGTATATTTAAATAATATTTTAAATTTAAATAGAACTTTTATTTTTTAATTATTTTTTTCCATTTGATATAAGGCTGGATTTGCCGTAGGCCGCATAAATATATGATAAGGCCGGAACATCAATTTTATATAAGGCCGGATTTGCGTAAGGCCGCATCAACTAAGGCCGAATCAACTACGGCCGAATCTGCCATAAGGCCGAAACAACTTGTAAGGCTATCTATCTATCTATGGTGTTGACTTGAAAAAGGTCGTTGACCCATCACTCAAGTATTTGTGACGTCCTCCAACATGACAAAATTATTAGTATATACAGTATAGTCCTAAAAGTGTGTGTATTTACAAGTGATTAAAATCAGGATAAAATCATCATCTTTTGTTCATGTTGTTCAGCCACCGTAGTAGTAGTAGGGTGCCCAGTGTTAAAAAAGACGCTTAGTTATCGAGTTTGGGTTAACGGAATTACACACGGCTAATTTTGGTATTAAGCGCTAGAAAAATTATTACATTTTGTATTTTTAATTGTCGTCGTAAGTTTCTGTGGTCACGATTTTTTTAATTTCACGTTTTTCAAAGGTACCCTCGGCTGACACATTGTACATGGTATTTTCAGGATGAAAAATAAAAATATTCTCCGCTATCTAAATAGCTAAAAAGGTTTTAACATCAGAGATAATGTATCAAAGATATAATTAAAATAAAAACGGGATGTAAATAATTGATTTTTGAAAGAGTATATCAGCCTTACTTTAAGCCTCAAATTTGACCCCAAATTAACCGTATTTTCAACAAAAGCAAAGTAATTACACTACATTATAAATGTACTTTGATCTTGAAGAAAACATATTGATGAAATGTACATGTGTGCCAAAAATCATAATCTAAATGTCAGCGGTTGTTGAGAAATTGGCAAAATATAAACTCAAATAACTATAAATTTCCTCATTGTCATACACGGATTGTTATGTGTCGGTTTTTGTTAATGATGTGTCGCTCGCCGGTCATTAACTAGCACGATCTCTGTCTCAATGCATTTAGTATTTTCTCTTCTTTTATGGCAAATAAATTGGTTTTAATTGTTCAGTAGAATTGTTTGTGGTTTTTATGTTTTAAAAACATTCATTTTTATGTCGGCCGTTGATTGGGTTTAAAATTTGTTTAATTCATGTGTTTCTAATACACGGACCAATCCTGCAGGATACGTTATAAGTCCGGAAATGGCTCAGTTTCATAGAAGGCCGACCGATTCCTGATTAGAAAAGGTTTCTTGCAGTCGCTGCCAACAAACAAGCATTGATAAAATTGCTTGGCGAATCGATTGTGCAACACTATCGTTTATCATCCGGGGAAGTTCCGTATCTGTCTGGTGCTTCTAATCATTGCCAAGAAAATCTGCAGAGATGGAGTCTCCGATTGTCAAGAGTTATACTGTACACATGAAGAGGCGGACACTCGTATGATTTTACATGCTATCCATGCAGACAAAACGTTCGGTGAAAGTGGAATCAAAGGTCGGATCATTGTTAAATCGCCTGATACAGATTTCTTGATTCTATGCATCCATTACTTTCCTTCAATGCAACATACACAGGAATTATGGTTTCATACGGGTTCTATCACAAACACCAAGGATGGGCGTTTTCATTCCCGTACATTCGATCTGTAGCATCCTCAATCCTGTATTTTTATGCAACATTTTACCAGCTGCACATGCCATCACAAGATGTGATTCCACATCATCCTTGTTCGGGATTGGCAAACGAACCGTTTTTAAAGTACTTAAAGACAGTCCAGAAAACTTTAGAGATTTGTCCACCCTTGCAGACTGTGATACTGATAAATCTATAGATGCCGCCAGTAAACTTGTTTATCTACTGTACGACCAAAAAGGAAAACTGAAGGAAGATCACGTCGATCTTAACACATTAAGGGTAAGGTTAGCGACACTGAGGGATTCATGTTTGGCCAAACTTCCACCCTGTGAAGCCACCTTCACTCAGCATGTTTTGCGATCTTCACTACAGATAAATATTTGGATGACTGCCTATGTTGCAAAACCGCCAATGAAGTCTGCAGTGCTATTTGCATGGGAAGACAGGAATGGATTAGTTCCAGTTTATTTCAAAGGCCAGATGTCTTCTGATTTTTGGCAAGACCTTGTTTGTACTTGCAAAGGAAAATATGTGTGCATGAAAGGATGCATTTGTTTTGAGCAAAGTCTATCTTGCACAGACCTTTGCCCTTGCCAAGCTGGCGACTTATGCCGCAATGAAAATACCCACCTAGCAATATCTAGAAATACTGATGAAGATGATGACATATGATCTCATTTTTTTTTCTTTTTCATCCAGTCTCCATCTATTTCACCGAATAAAACTGTTGTTATCAAAACTATGATTTCAGATAAAACAGTCTTTCATTTCCAACATTGTGACCATCAACTCACGTTAGTCATAGTTGTCCAGTTACCACGACTTCCCGTTGACGTCTTTTGTTTCATTGAGACTTGGTCTAATGTCTGTTTTAGGCAAGCATCACTGTTTTCTGTGCTTAGTAAACTTAGACAAGTTCATACGTACTCTGTGTTTTTCAGTAAATAGCAGTTTCATTTGTTGCAATGTTTTTTTAAGGTGTTCTTTTTATATGTTGTGGTGGTTATGTCGTAGCTTGTTTCCGTTTTATGTTTTTTCTGGAATTTGCCCAGTCTCCGGACTATGATTTCTTTAACATTTTCTATGACTTGTTTCTTTGTTCCTTCGGTATACTACTGCCGATGTTTCAAACAAACAAACAAAATTATAAAAAAAAAAAACAAACAAAAACAAACCTGCCAGTGGACTCTGACCTTGACGTGGTTGGTGGGCTTTCAAACTAACAAGAGAACACTTTCTTATTTGCCAAACACCTGAGATATTTGGAGTGTTCAGAGTGGTTTGTAGCCACACATCGTCCAAACGCATAATATGTCCATAGACCTTACGTTTTTAAACAAATGGCGTTTGACCTTTCCATAAATTGCCATGTTTTTTGCAAAAAATATTCGTTAAGTATTGATTGACCCTACAAATGATATGTTGCAAACACATAAGCCATTAAATTTGAATTTTGGTACCTTTTACGAAGTTTGAGGTGAATATATATTTTACCAGTAATTAGTCAAAGTGTACCATAACTGAAACATGGTTTTTTTTTTTGGAATCCGTCCACCAGTTGTCAAATGTTAAGGGTTAAAAAATAATTTGAAGGTTTCCTTTAAATGAATATCAAATAAAAATGAGAAATGTTCAAACTATGACAGGTCAAGGTCACTTTTATTTCTCATATATACGAAAATTGTAAAATGGCATTTTTTTTTAGAAAATGGCCTTTTGCTATATATTCAAACAATGTAAAATAAAAAATAAGCATAAAATAATAAAATATTAAGCTTAGCAAATAAAATTGGCATTCCAGTTTAAAGTTCTTCACAGTGTTGTCGAAGAAGGGAGCCTTTTAAAACTTGTGGTGTGTTAGTTCCAATTTTTAGATCTTGACCTTTGACCTCAATTTAAAAAAAACGTGACCACAATACATAGCGACGACATCTTTATTTCGATGCGGCTTGTTCTCCTCATTCCAACGATGTATCATACAGGTGTGTGTAATTCCGTTAAGGCAAATTCGCAAAAATCTTTCGTCGGGCACCCTACTATAGAGCTTAGTGAGTCTGCTCTTAAATTCCTCACTGCTTTCTATGTCTAACAGTTCATCTGATAGTTGGTTCCAATCCCTGATGGTACGTGGGAAGAAACTGTATTTGTAAGCATCTTTTTCCGGTCTAATTTGTATGTATCTCTTCGGATGATGGAATCTCGAAGTTCTCGTTGGTTTAATGATGTAGGATGGTATTGGTATCGCTACTTTTTCATGGATGGCTTTATGTAAAAGTGTGATACCGGCTATTTTTCTCCTTGTTGAAAGTGGTTGTAATTCCAGTTGTTCAAGTAATGTTGTCACTGTACCAGGGTCTCTTGAGTAGTTGCTTTTGATGAAGCGTGCTGCTCGGCGTTGGACCATCTCAATCTGTAGAATATGTTTTTGGAGATGAGGGTCCCAAGCGCTGCTGGCATACTTAAGGTGAGGTCGGACAAGCGCAAGGTATGCTTGTTTCTTTACCTCCTCTGGACATGATCCTACATTTCTACGTATGAAGCCTAGTGCTTTATTTCCTTTCGCCACAACTTTCTGAACTTGTTTGTCCCAAGACATGGTGTTCGTGAGTTCAGCTCCTAGGTATGGATTTGATGCTACTGTTTCTAAGGTTTGTCCATTGATGTTATAGTCGAAGTCTACTGTTTTCTTCTTTTTTGTAATCTTTAGAACATAGCATTTCAGAGGGTTGAAAATCATCTGCCATGTTTTAGTCCAATTAACCATTCTGTCAAGATCTTGTTGTAGCCGTTTGCAATCGTCTTTGGTGGATATTGCTAAGTATAGTAGGCTATCATCTGCAAATAGGCGAATTTTGGATGTGATGTCATTGCCTATATCGTTGATATATAAAAGGAACATCAAAGTCCTAGTACCGTTCCCTGTGGTACACCAGATGTTACTTTGGCTGTACTAGATTTGTCTCCTTCTATGGTCACTTGTTGTTCTCGTTGCGTGAGCCATGCTTCAAGCCATGATAGAATGTTCCCATTTATGCCATATGATTCCAGCTTTTTCAGTAGACGCTTGTGTGGTACCGTGTCAAAGGCTTTACTAAAATCCAATATGAGCATATCGACTTGTTGGTTGTTGTCAAGATTTCTTGCTATGTCTTCAGTTGTAATGACTAGCTGTGACTCACATGATCGTTTGTTTCTAAAGCCATGTTGGAAGTCCACAAGTATGTTATGTTTGTCAAGATGGTTCATTATATGTTTAAATATGACATGTTCCATGATCTTGCAAGGTACTGATGTCAATGATACTGGGCGGTAATTTACAGGTTGGCTTTTATCGCCTTTCTTAAATAGTGCGGTAGCATTTGCAACTAGCCAATCCTTTGGTACATTATGCTCTTCGATGGATTTTATGAAGATTAATTGCAGATATGGTGATATTGATTCTGCGGCTTCCTTTAATATCCTGCATGATATATTGTCAGGGCCATTAGCTTTGTTGGGATTGACAGCTTTTAGTAGTTTTATAAGGCCTTCTGTCGATATATTCAGGTTGGGTTATATCTGGTGTTCCACTGTCGTCTATTTGTGGGAAGTTGTCAAGATCTTCTTTCGTGAATACTGATTTAAATTGTTCATTCAATGCTTCTGCTTTTCCTTTACTGTTTTCAATCGTTTCTCCATTTACCTTCAGTGTTGATACCCCTACTGTTTCTCTCTTTCTTGATTTTACGTACTTCC
Organism: Bathymodiolus brooksi; assembly: GCA_963680875.1. Lineage (NCBI taxonomy): Eukaryota > Metazoa > Mollusca > Bivalvia > Mytilida > Modiolidae > Bathymodiolus > Bathymodiolus brooksi. The sequence goes on from OY804579.1 coordinate 44,209,462, forward strand.
AGTATTTTTTCCCTATTCGATAGTTATCTTGTTGGTTAATTGTTGTGTTGTTTGACGTTGTTCCATTTACCTCTAACATATCGAAGATGAACTTTCTATGTGCGTTGTCAATTTCAGCCTTTACTTCTGCTCTATATTGTTTGAACTTTTTCCAGTGATCTTCTGTTTGGTACCTTTTGGCAGCTTTGTATAGTCTTTCCTTCTTACGTATCATTTTCTTGATGTTTTGGTTTATCCATGGTATATTCCATCTTGATGTTAGGGTTTTTGATGGTATGTATTGGTCCATTGCATTGAAAAGGTGTGATTTAAAAGTGGTCCAATATCCTTCGATGTTCATTTCTTTATATTTTTCCTTGAAACTTTCTAGTTTACTGTCTAGATATTCCTTAACAGCATCTAGGTTTCCTTTCTTATAAAGATAAACTTTTCTTGGCTTGTTCCTGATAATCTTCGGTCTTGCATTTATAGTTGTTATTATCATTTGATGGTCACTCATTCCATTCACAACATCGACTTTATGTACGAGATTTTCGTTGGTAGTTAGAACTAGATCTAAAATATTCTTTTCTCTCGTCGGTTCAGTTACACATTGCTGTAAACAGTGTTCTTCAACTAAATCTATTGCAAGTTGGTTTATTTCGGTTGAATAGTTATGGCTTGATTTGATAGTATAGCCACCTTTTATATCATCTTCATCCCAGTCAATGTCAGGCAAATTGAAGTCTCCCGTTAGTATAACATTAGGTAAAGTGCTGTTGTGTGTCAGTCTACTTAGTGAATTATTCAGGTTCTCTAGTGCTGATGGTTCGTTGTCCGGTTTGCGATAGAAACAACCGGTGTATAGTGCTTTGCAACCCTTTAGTTGTATTTTAGTCCACGCTATTTCAGTCATAAATAGTTGTGATACCACTAACCATAATTTTCCAGTTGTTAAAACCATATTAATAAAACTCGTGAAACAGAATTTAGTTATCCCTATTAATTGTCTCAGAAACTAAATCCAGACTTTTCATTCAATTAATCGAAAATAAATAATATTTGCATGATTGCGAGATCTGAGGATTGTCGGGGAAATTAATCGTTGCATTTTACAATGAAATGTCCCTGTCTAAGATTAAAATAATAAGAGAATAAGAATACATGAGACTATTCGTCAATGAATACCAAATTTTATGGATGTCTTATAGGTTCGCTCAAAACATTTAATAGCACGTCCTCAGGGTTGATGGGGTATTTTGATTTGAAGGAATACTGGTTCCCCGCAGTTATAAATATTAATGGTTACTTGTGAGAATGATTACTAGTATATAAATCCGAAAGAACGGGCCCAATAACAAGAATGCAAATCAATCAGAGTTCAGTAATTGAACGAAAAGGGATATATAGTAATATTTCGGAAATAAATAAAAACAAGCAATATATTTTATATGTATTGCCATTAATATAAATATATATATACACAAATATATAACATCATCATTTAAATAATGGAAAACACATTAAATAATAAAAATTACATCAATATATATCAATATTTTGGCCACAAAGTCCGCCAAATTAAATATGACATTCATTTATAAATTAATAATTACATTTATGTGGAGGGTGGGTGGGTTTTTTATATTATTTTCCTTTATAAATTCACGCAATCATTGAGTATAAATTAGCCAAGAATGAAATAGAAATAAAATGTTTGAGATTAAATATCTATCTAGACAAAGGATATTATTTACCCAATGTCAGACTTGTTATTTAGAAAGTGAGTACAAACTCACTGAGTTAAATTTACACCTGATTAAATATATTTATACTCTTACTAAAATTATTATTATAATTATTATTTTATTCTTACTATTATTATTTTATTATTTTATTAAATTCTCAGCATAATCAATTACATATTTTTTTTAATAAAAATATCACACTGAATGCAGAAAAAGGTTATTTTCCTATAAATCATATACAAAACATGTCCAAAATGTAAATAAATATTCGACTATTATAATTTAAATGATATTGAATTGTTTTCGCGTAATACCCGTAAATAAGAAATAAATTTATATTATTATGGCGTCTGACTTTTGAAAGTGTATACATGTCCCAATATTAATCTGTCAATCTATCAAATTAGCTTTCAAAGATCGATGTACTGTTTATCAATCTTTCAAGAATTATTGGAAGGTGCTTGTCAAGGGCACTTGTTAAAAATAATACAATGGATAAGAATTAGTTGAAGAGGTTTATAAAAAAAAAGAGAGAGCTAAAGATAGGTGGACTCTCCCATTGTTCTCAGATGCATATTGTTTGCACTGATTTATATCGTCACGGTATGTGTTTTCGTGCGTCATCTGTTTTCGTGGTATCCATTTTATTTTGATTTCCACAGCGCACGCATTATTTTTGACGTGTCTTCTGGTTTCTATTTATGGAACATAAACAATATGAACGCTGACATCTGTAACAAATGATCAAGTTTACTTTTAAAGACGTAAGTACCAAAAACAGTGAACCTACCTACTGAACCATACTTTTTGTAATGCCAAAAATGTACTTCATTTATAAAGTAGCTGGAAAAAAATCCAGAAGGGCTATATAAAATTTAACTATGTCGTCTGCCTCTTAGACACCTGCTCTTCCTGTCATGTAACTATCATGGGGTCACTGATCGTATTTGTAAACAAAAGAGCCGACTGAAATGTGCCTGTTTCTTATATAAAATACATGTCACTTTGCAGTGCATTGTGGTTTCAGCACTAAAAAAACGTCAAAAGTAAACACAATTTTGAAAGTGGTCATTTTCAAACATTCTGTTATTTTATTTAGATGTAGTATGATTTGGTAGATGGCCAGAACCATGAAATTTTAAAACCAGCCATTTCGGGATTTTATATTCGTTTCCATCCCGTATATCGGCCTAGTTTTTATTTGCCACGGAAACAGATACCGCCATTTTACTGACAACAAAAGTTGCCAAGTAATCGAGAGTATATTAAAATACAAGAATGGCTTTAAAAACAATCTTATGCACAAAGAAATATTTAACTAGCCATTCTTTGAAAATTCCAATCGTCATATGAATGGGGGGTTAACACTGTTAATCGCTATATCTGAAAATCGATAATAGCACGAAAACCGATAACACGATGGTATAATATATGCATTATGTTTCTTTTATTTGCAAAGCTAGGTGGGAATTCCAACACTGTACAATCGGAGTTATCTCCCATTGTACAGTGGATGGAATTTTGGCCGAGCTAATAACATATATTTTCTTTAATATTAATATTGATTATTGTTTATTGCATTATTAACTTTATTTGATGTTTGATTGTTATGCTCATATGGGCCGATAATTCGAAAATAAAAGTCTTTTATATCTTTATCTTTAGGTGCAGTGCAATTGTTATTAAAAACATCTAGTGTTTACATGGGATGGATACAGTCAAACCTGTATATAAAGACCACTCAATGGAACCTGAAAATGTGGCCTTTATGAGCATTTGTCCTTATTGTATACCATCAGTTTGATTGTATACCATCAGTGCAGTAAATGTGTCTACACAGCATGGCTGTAGCTAGGGTCTCATTTCTAGTGAGGCAATGGGGTCTGGGGACCACCCCAGCAGGGGTTGTTTTAGTAGTCATAATTGACATCCAACTGACATGGTATTCATGGCTTTAAAAAGAAGGAAGTCCCGTTTCGTCAAATCGTCTTAGAATGGTTTCTCTGCTCACGTTCATATCTCTGTGAACATGGAGCATGACCAAACCACACAACCTTTCTTCTCCCATTGTAGCTCTTTCCCATGTTTTTAGTCTACGAAGAGATGAGAATGATCTTTCACAGAAAACACTAGTTACGGGGCGTGTCAACAGAATTATGAAGATACGCCTAATATTGGGGTAAAAGTCTTTATGCGCGTAACTCGGAGATTGGTGGACAGAAATAGGATATTTTCATACCCATCATGGACTTTCATTCTCCGTCTGGCTATTTCTGGCTCCAGTTAGCTAAATCAGACAAATCTGCCCGAAAGACAATCAACAACTCATCTACCAAATGATCGAACTTGCTGGGTATCAACTGATCACCAGGATATCTGCGTTTGAGTTCATTGTTAACGTGGTCAAGAAAGGATAGTACATTGTTGTTCGCCATAATTGACATTTGGGTTATCTCTGTGAATTTGTCTACCTACCCTTCTCCTTGGTTGCAACACAACTTCCATTGTGTCTGCAATAATTTGCGCTCTGGCGAAAAGTTATGCAAATTTCGCATCCGTTAATAACTTATTGAGGGTATTTTGGGTCTTATCAAATGCAAAAATCATATCGCAATTTGTCTTTTGAAGGAAAAGTGTTAAGGGTTTCAAAAATGACAGAATATACTGGGCTACCACGATTGCAATTATGAACTCGGATCCTCTAACATTCTCCTGTGACCACTAGCTTTTGATTTGGCATCACCGCTACTTTTGCCTTCAATTTTTATGAGTGATTTATATATTTTTGAGTAGTTTGTGATGGTTGTTGAAAGAGAATCAACACGGGAAACACAAGACACCTTTGTAAGTCATTTACTTTAAAAACAATGACGGAATTTTTAGTGAGGCACTTCCCTCAGTCAATGGTAGTTACGGCCTTGCACTGTGGGCGGACTGAATGGGAAAACATGCATCTCAGAGACACATAATTCTGGGAAAGAAAGAGTTGCAGTGGTAGTGAGTTCGAGACTGTTGGATCAAGTAATTAAGGTTCCTAGTTAATTTTGAGGAAGTATATTAAAGCCAACTGGGAGCACTTTTTAAATTTTGTGCGAAAGAGATTGTTACGAGCGGTTCCAGATGGTAGAGCAGTAATCGGGGCCGTCGTGGCCGTGATCGTATGGTAGTTGGATTTACAACTACCTATGTAATCAGTGCCTATTGCCACAGATGTGAGTTCGAATCTCGATCAGGGCGAGGTGTACAAGTACACTATGTGATAAAGTTTATCAGTGACTTGCGACAGGTCGGTGGTTTTCTCTGGTTTCTTCCACCAATAAAACTGACCGCCATGATATAGCTGAAATATTGTTGAAAGTGGCGTTAAACACTAACAAACAAACAAACAAAAACCAAAGGGGTAATCAGAATCCGTAAATCGAAAAAGAACAGACAGCATAATGGCCAAAAGAAAAAGTGCAAAAGGACAAACAACGATCTACAAAACATACACATAAAACTATAGATCGAGTAACACGAACCCCACTAAAAACCGGGGATGAACTCAGGTGCCCCGGAAGGGTAGGCAGTTCCTGCTCCACTTGTGGCACCCGTCGTGTTAATCTAGATACAAACCCGGTGATAAGTCATGAATGAGAAAAGGAGCGGGAAGTGTTTACGACAAGTGGAACATATCCGTGGTCATTTGTGACCACAAATATTCTATAACGGTCAACCAAGTCATGGTGGCGACCGTACTTTCGAAGTGATGACTTCAACTTATCCAAGAGTAATCCTTTGTTCAGTAGCTTCATTGTTATAAGGAGCAATCCTCTATCAAAGAAATCCTGATATGAACCACAAGCTGTGGAATATTGTAACAACTGAGATATATATACTCCATATGCAGGTGCTGCTGGAATGTTGTTACATATTAATGGAAAGTTCACAATGGGAAAATTGAAATCATCTCGTTTGTCGTAAAGTTTCGTTCTTAACCGCCCCTCACTGTCAATTTTGAGGTGTAGGTCAAGGTATGAAACAGACCTATCTGTATTTGTGGTATCCTTTATTTCAAGCTCAATGGGATAGATGCGATCAATGAAATAACCAAACCTAGAATTATTTAGTGAAAGGACAACATCTATATAGCGGAACGTGAAATTAAAGAGCCGGGCTAACTTCTTTTCGTTTTTCTTAAGACGCCCCTGTATGAGGTCTGCCTCGTATGAATGAAAGAACAAGTCGGATAGAAGAGGAGCACAGTTTGTACCCATAGGAATGCCGACTGTCTGTTGAAAAACACGTCCACCAAACTTAACAAATATGTTGTTGTTGCTGGTCTTAATGTTTCTTTTGACGAATCGTAATGAGTTGTTTGCTTTTTTGGTATTATGTTATTTGTGTGAGAAGAGTTAGACCGGTTTAGATCATTGCTGATTGTAACACCTATATATTCTACATTAGTAGTGTTGAGTTCCTTATTGTGGAGTGTGCATGAAAACATGAGTGGATTTCTTTTTCGAGTTATCCTCAACACCTCACACTTATGTGGGTTGAATTCCATGGACCAGTCCCACTCCCATTATTCGAGGACATGGAGATCATTGTGGAGGGTTTGAACATCAGATGAGGATTTCACCGTGAGATATATATAGTGTCGTCAGCAAGCGGTTTGGTTTTGCCTTTTATGGAGTCAGGAAGGTCATTGAAATAGGCAAGAAACAAACAAGGGCCAACGTATAGTACGGATAGTCCACACGGCCATTTGAAATTGAAATAACATTGTAAGTACGGTGTCCGTAGAAAGTACCAATAGAAACTCAATAGATCACAAAAATAATATTTCTGCACTTGTCCCTATAACGATAGCACGGAAGCATGGAAGGGGCATGCGGAAATTTTTATTTATCTCGTGGCCACGAGATACTAACGCGTGGCCAAGAGAGTTAACGCATGGCCACGAGATATTAAGTAGTAGCTACGATACAAAGCACTTTGGTATAATGAGATAACATGCATAGCAACGTACAAAACCACCCGTGACGTTACGTGACTACAAGCCGGGGGCATGGGTTTTGTACCAATGGGTCATCAACCAATCAAAAGCCGACATTTTTATCAAGCCGCAGAAAAATTTAGTTGTTGACTTATACAGTACCATGTAATGACACTGATATACATGTTTATGTATATTACAATGTACAAACGATGAACCTACTACAAAGATTACTAATTTTATTTACATATTTCAAAGTCTAGACCATCCTGCATTGTCCTTAATTTAGGCCTCTTTGATTTGATGTGTTTTGTTTATTTTTAGGTTACAAGTTATCTAATATTATGAAAGGTTAGCTAGGTTTACAAATGTACATGTACCACAATAATTCTACATGATGTACTGGTCAACGTTTTGAAGTTGTACCTATATATATATATACATTTTGTATCAGACCACAGGAGTTGGAAATTTTATCAATATATCCTGAATATAGTTCAAAATGATAAAAAAAAAAAAACCAGTGAAGTTTCACAAAACTATGAGCGAAATTTTAAGGTTTTTTTTTCTATTTTGAACTATATTCAGGATGTATTGATAACATTTACGACTCAGATAATATTGTCTTTGATAGAAATAATATTTTTGTGTCAGTAATCTTGTAAATAAATCATTATCACAAATCTATCCATCATTGTCTGAAATTTGAAAATTGTCCCTATTTTGATCAACCTGATTTAAAATCATGTAATTAACATGCCATGCTTCCCCTAACATCTAACAAAACCTGATTGGCCTATACAATGCTATATATAGATATCATATACAGATGAACTTTTGTATAATATGAATACATTTAATTTCAAAATAATTAACCAATGAGAGAGCTTTAAGTTTGTGTTGCCATATTATAATTTTTAAAAAAAAGGGTGAAAATAAGGGTAATAACAAAATTACCGAACACCAAGCAATCTTCCTAAGGGAAAGGCAAAACTCATAAATCAACAAACAGACAAAATCAGTCAACAACCGGAAAACTGGGAAAACTGCAATGGCCCTGACTTGGTACAGGCATTTCCAAAGAAATGGTGGGTTGAAAGGCACTGTTAAGACTTTGCCAGTGATGTATTCATTGGCTATTCATGACCACTAATAAAATTCTGTCATACATGTACATGGGCTTCTCAAGAAAAATGAAAAGAAGCTAGCCAGATCCTTTAATTTCATGTTCCGCTACATAGTATATAGATGATGTCCTTTAATTTCACTACATAATTCTAAGTTTGGTGATTTTGTTGATCGCATCTATCCCATTGAACTTGAAATAAAAGGATACCACAGATACAGCTAGGTCTGATTTATATCTTGACTTATACACTTGCACCTGCATATGCATTATGGAGTATATATATCTCTCAGTTAATTCGATATTCCAGAGCATATCATATGGTTCCTATCATGATTTCCTTGATAGGGGGATGCTGCTAACAAGGATGCTACTGAACCAAGGGTTCCTAGTGGTTAAGCTGAACTCATTACTTCAAAAGTTTTACAGTCACTACCATGACCTGGTCAGCTGTTATGGATTGAATATCTGTGCCACTAATGATTACAGATATGTTCCGTTTGTCGTAATCATTATCCGCTCTTATCACCTGGTTTGTAACAGGAGTAACAAGAAGGGAGCCACTTGTGGAGCAGAAACTGCTTACTCTTCCGTAGTACCTGAGTTCACACCCGGTTTTTAGTGGGGTTTTTGTTGCACGATCTTTAGATTTCTGTGTAATGTTTTATTACACTTATTTTAAAATAAAACATTACCTTATTACATTTATAATTTTACTTATGAAATAGAATATGCCCATATAACTATAGTATTAAAATGTAGCTACACAAATTAATGTATGAGTACATTTAAATTTTAGCTAATGTTAGCTTATAATATAGGTTATTTTCATTTTCAAAAGTATCTGTTATTAGTTTCATGTATTCCTGCCACCTTGAAGCAGTTTGGTTTAATCTAAACTGATTAAAAACAATTTATCACTTCCGGCCCGGGTTACAACTTTTATCAGAATCTAAAATGCTCCCATAATGACAAAAGAGAACATTACCATTGAATTTAAAATATTTTTTTACATTTCTTTAATACTGAAAAATGTTCATTCTGAATATTGTGAAGTTTTAACGAGAAATAAAGGTGTAATCAACGATTAATTGAATATTTTGCCTTGGCCCGGGTTACAACTTTTACTAACTTCGAAAACTTATATTGCCGATATTTCGTATAAAAACTAATTTTTTTTCATATTTGTTTAAAAAATGTGATAAAATACATAATTTTTATGCATTATGTTCAAATTTTATTAAAATTAATACCTTAATAAAGATGTAATAAAGAAAATACGAATTTGGGCCTGGGTTTTTGGAACCGGACCCGGGTTACCACTTTTACTAACCACCGCTACGACATACTATCGCATGGCCACGAGATACTAACGCGAACCCACGAGATATTATGTCGTGGCCGACAGGAGATAGATAGGTCGTGACCAAGAGAAAATATCGTGTGACCACGACATAATATAGCGTGGCAACAAGATAAGTAAGTCGCGATCACGATATATAATAGACCCCTACATATGAGAGGAAAGGGGTCAGTTTTAAAGATTGTTTAAAAAGTATGTTGTTGTATATCATGTTAATTTCGAATAACTTCTACCCAGTCACAGAAATGAATGATGGTGAATGCAGGCCAAAAGGGGTTATCAGGGGCGGATCCAGGATTTTAAGTTAGGGGGGGCGTACTTTAAAAAATTGCGCCGAGCGGAGGGAGGCGCGAACATTTTTGGGGTATTTCATGTGAAAAATCACCATTTTACGCAAAAAAATCATATCTTTTCCAATTTTAGGGGGAGCGCCCCTACTAGCCAAATTACGTTGTCAAAACGTAGTGACAACGTAACTTTTTCGTTATTACAACGTAAGAATTTTAGGTTTTAACTACGCCGATTTGTAGACTCCCCTAAGCGTAACTACTACGTTGTGGTACTACGTAGTAAAAGACCTTTCTACAACCAAACGACAACCATGACCATGTAAGGACGTTTACACAACGTAACCACCAACCATCACAGGACCTTAATACGAGGTAAATACAACTAATTAAGGACGTTTACACAACGTAACTACCAACCATCATAGGACCTTTATACGACGTAATTACAACCACCAAAGGACCTTTACATGACGTAATTACAACCACATATGGTCCTTTAGACAACGTAACTACAACCACCTGGGGACCTTTACACAACGTAACTACGACCACCTAAAGACCTTTAAACGACGCAACTACAACCATCTCTATATAGTTATATACAACTACAAAAAATGTTCAACCCTAAAAGGACTTGTATAGCCAAATTACGTTGTCAAAGCATTGTGACAACGTAATTTGGATAGTAGGGCAACTATAATCACATTAAGACCGTTACACCATGCAACTACTGGTACCAACTACAAAAATGTACATAATTTTTTGTGTATTTAAGGACCTTTTGTGATGTTCTTATTTCCATCCCATGTTCTTAATTTTTTTGAGTTAACTAATCAAATATAAAATTCTAAACATTTATTAATCCAAATTATTGCAAGTTTTACAGATGATGAAACACTCTTTCTACTCTCAGACTCATCCCATCATAATCTATTTTAAAGATGCCAAAATGTTTAGATGTAATTATTATACAAATATGTCAGGTACATGTAATAATAAATATATCAGATTAAAAAACATGTAAAATAAATGTACTAAAAATCTTTATCTTGTGAAAGTTGCATTTGACTAAATTAAAGATGTACAAATGTATATAGATAACATCTATAGAAGTAATGAATAGGTATACATCCAGTGGAGGACCTACATTTTAAGGCCCCTGAACTATTATGTGGGCCCTTTTGCAGCCAACAAGAATAACCAACAAGGTCAAAAGGGCCATGAACAGGGTGTTGGGGTGGAGTCCTTGACAATGGGCCAAACATTGATCCCTTTCCCACCAGCAAAGAGGTCTGAGTAACGGATGGTATCTCCTTCAATGGTGTTGTTCCATGGGAGATTCTGATAATTGTTTGTTTTTAATTTAACCACTATATCTCAGATTTTTATTAAAATTGCTGTACTGGGTTATAAGCATTTTATGCTAGAAAACAGAAATATCTCAATAAATATGGGAACTGAAACACTAGTTGCTGGCTAAGGAAACAGCAGAAATACATGTATACATATAAAAATATCACCCTGCTAACAATGGACCAAACTTATAAGAACAACTTGACCTATAAATCTATTCTTTAGTTTAAAATTAAACACTAAAAAATATATAATCGAAAAGTACCAAAAAACAAAGAAAAATTTGTAGGATCATCATTGCACAGAAATTTTTTTTTTTTTCATTCTTTAAATTACTAGAGAGGGATCATTAGGATAAACAGGTGATAGTCTTGATTTTTGGTGTTTGAATGCACAAGCCTGAATTAAGAATTCATATGTCTGTTTGTGGTTCCGATTGGTTCTAACATAAGGACTGAGCTGTCAAACTATTAAGCTGTGCACCAACAAAGGATTCGAGGATCCAACTGCCAAAATGTAGGCTATGAATAGATTCTGGCTAAGTCAAGGAGCCCATACAGCTTGGGATTCAGGTGCAAATTTGGAAATTTTACTAATTGCAGGGACATTTTGAGGCCATATGAAATTGGAATTGGAGCATATTCTAAGGTCAATATTAAGTACTTTAAGCCATTGACATATGATTCTATTACTAAAATAGCCTTATTCTAATAACAAAGACATTAAAAAAAAACTCCATTAATTTTGTTGAAAAGTTAGTTCATTAAAAAAGTTGTTTCCGGGATATAAGGGGCCCCAGGCCTGAAGCGTAAGCTTCGTTAGTTTCATAGTAAGATCTACAAATGTACCAGTGTACACATCCCAATCCTGAGAAACCTGTAACCCCAAAATATTCTTGTTAATGTATATAAAAATATAACAAAGGACAATAATATTTTAAGCTTAGCAATTCAAAATAAAAATATCAAAACCAATATATCACATCCCCTTACAGAGAAAAAATATAACCCTAATTTTTCTTTCTTTCTTAAAGAAAATATATATATTATTAAATATGGGGACAGTCATGATCGTATGGTAGTTGGATTTATAACTACCTATGCAATCAATGCACATCACCACTAATGTTGTGCGTTGCGAGGTATAAAATTTGCACAGATAATGTTACCCATATTAAAATCTCCAAAAATTATTTCTATTCTAATAGGACATATACGGTAAATATTTAATCCATATTCCTTAATAGTGTACCCATATTAAAATCTCCAACAAACTTACCCCTTCCATAAATTATTTCTATGACGTGCTGTTTTGGCTTTGTAAACAAAAGGGTATAATAAAACAGCCAAATACGTCATGATCATTAGCGTGTGTAAGTCATAATAAACCGACGATTTTTATACCCTTTTGTTTACAAGGCCAAAACAGCATGTCATATTAGAATTCAAAATACTGGCATACAAATCATGATTCTCATTCAACCAATCAACTTTCATTCAACATTATATTATATAATACTATCCTGGGTACTCCGGTTTCTTCTACCTTTATAAACTGCAATATTGTTGAAAGTGGTGTTAAACACTCATAACCTTATAATTAACTCAAACCCACATTATCTCAACCATACTGATACTGATATATATAAATCACAAAACTTGCATACAAAAAAAACCACATACAAATTCTAACATTTGGTCAGCAAAAAAATGAAAGATATAAAAAACAACAAAGTTAAATGAACAATGAAAGGTTTCCTTCAACTATAAAGTTTTTTTCTCCATCAAGCATCTGGAAAGCTCCCTTCATTGGTGGATTGATTCTGAAAAAAATAATATGATATTAATATTTTCAGCTAAATGGAACAACTTTAGGGGTGAAAATATTTTTAGTAACTATTTTGATCATGATCAGAAGCTTGAAATTATTATATTTAGGAGATAACTGTATTGTATTTTAAGCTTTGCGGATGTAAATCGTCGGTTTTACGGTCGCAAAATGAGTTTACCTAGCGACGCATATCGTAGCTAGGTAAACAGATATTTGTGACTGTAAGTGAAGACACATTGTAAAACCTATAATTAATTGATTATAACTCGGAAATATATTGCATGGATATATATTACAGAGCTAAAGAAAGAAATCCAAAAACAGTGACCAAACTTATACGTTAAATTTTATTGATAGGACAAATCTAGAAAAGATACATCTCCATTTATGTAAAAAAAAAAACATGAGAACAGAAGAGAATTAGAAGAGATATAGTACAAAAAAAGTGCAGTTCAAACATTTAGATCTATTGCAAGACTACAATATTATCAAAATTAATACTTAATTTTAGAAGAAGCATTTGCAGTATGTAGAACATTAGACTCGGAGAGGAACTTACACTTAATATGCAAGAAACTTATATCTCCAGTCTAATTAAAATCATACCCCAGACTCAATTTTCATATCGTCGGGGTCTGACAGGTATGGCTTACAGGTCATCTTCTCGTGACCTTTCAATTGTCTAATCAAATCACCGCTTCCACGAACTGGGAAGTTCAGGATAGATAACTCCGGTTTCCCATATCCTGTCGGTAGCACAGCTACACAATCCTCGCCTGACAGAAGAGCTTGTAAAATTACTTTTTTGTTCCGCTTTCAAACGATCAACTTTGAATTGTTGGAGAGCTAGAGCGATGGCTTTTTTGATTGGCTGAAACACTCTGTTTCAGCCAATCAAAAAGCCCGTTAGAACTCTCTCAATTTTCACGTCTATGGCGTTTGTCAAGGATGCAAATGGGATTTCTTTCAAAAACAGACTTAAAGGACATATAAATTGACGTAAGGTAAGAAATTTTATCATAATTTGAATGGATGAAAGTATTTAGCTAGTCAAAATGACTCGTTTACGCATGGGAAAGTCTGTACACAGATGGGAAGTGGTCAACCCAACGTTTGTACGACTTCGGATTTTCACGCCGTTTTGTTTTGGTTCGTGTATGATACCTCAGCAGTTCGGAGGCCTACACTAACAATTGGGGTCTCTTTGGAAAGGAAAATTACTTGACTTTCGACTGGTGGAAACATTTTTTGAAAATATTAAGGCGTTCCGAAGTTACGATCAATTTAACACGACGACTTAAAAAAATATAATACTACAAGCCCCCTTGTTCGGTACTTGTAGTATTATATAGTATTTTTTTTTTTTCGGACGCACCTAGCCCCTGTGGGTTAACACTGTTAATCGCTATATCTGAAAATCGACAATAGCACGAAAACCGATAACACAATGGTATGATTATAAACTTTTGCTGTAAATTAGTGTAAACCTTTATTGTGTTATTTTATTTTATTTCAATGTTTGAAAATCACTTAAATCACGCTAATCATTGTAACAAATTAATGATGATTTTTCTGTTCTTCGGGGCGTCTTGATTGACAATAAAGTATTTGTTTGTTTGTTTGTTTTTGACACAAAATTTAACAATGAATAACATTTGGCGCCACACTCACAGTATTTTCTTAAATCAATTTGGATTGCTCATTCATAGATGTAATTATATTGACTAACCTTACTGTATATTTCTACCTTCTAAACTCGAGGTTTTTGTATGTTCGGGACATCAAAGAAATTGTTAAAATTGTCACAAAACACCAAAATGATTTGAATTTTGGTAGGAATTCAAACTCCGGAAATAGAAATAACTTTTTATTATCGAATCGTTGACGGACACACTGAATTTCCGCATTGTATGCTATTATTTGACAAATCTAATAAACGATCCACTCAGCTTGAAACTGCAGTGATCAAAATCTAATTCAAATATGACGAATATTTATGAGGAAAAGTACTTCTAATTTTTGGATAATGGTAATTTTATTGCAAGTAATTAAATCTTGGAGATACATTTGTATATTGCCTTCTTCATCACGTTCTAATAAGTTCAGTGGAAAGAAGAACGATTAACGATCAAGAGGCCACCGATACGATCCTCGTACATGGCGTTTTTATTATGTTTTTTTTTATTATTGCTATTGATATACAACTATAGCCAGTTGTATCATCTTAACGCAAAAATATAGCCAAATAACAACACAACTTAGTCACATTTTTTACTGATGAACCTGGAAATGCAAAAAGTTCTTATCAACCATGCATTTTTAGAATCAGGAGATCAACTACTATCAAATTCAAAGTCATGTCTAGAGAATACTTTCCAATTTGAAAAATTCACTTTTTAATTAAGATCCTTTCCCTTTTCCAGGGAAATACCTTAATGATTGGTGATAAGTACGTACGGTTGTTTGACAACAACTTGCATATAGCGTATTCTGAAATACGTTACCAGGACGTAATAATTACGTTTGAGTTTTTACGTTAGCATCAAGGCCATATCCGTACGTAACAAAGACGTTGGAAAAGTACGTTGTCACAACGTCTTGGATATAACGTATTCTGAATACGTTACCAGGACGTACACATTACGTTTGAGCTTTTACGTTAACATCAAGACCATATCCGTACGTAACAAAAACGTTCAAACTACAGTGTCACAACGACTTGCATATAACGTATTCTGAATACGTTACCAGGACGTAATAATTACGTTTGAGTTTTTACGTTAACATCAAGACCATATCCGTACGTAACAAAAACGTTGGAACATACGTTGTCACAACGACTTGCATATCACGTATCTAAAATACGTTGTGGCAACGTAATTTTCACGTAAGAAAGGGACCTGACCAAACAGCAACCAAATTGCAACGTTGTGAATACGTAGTGTGCTAGCTGCCCCCCCCCCCCCCCTGAATCCTCCCCTGATTTAGGAGTTGCGGGTTGCAGAAACATCCTCCTACCCCCTCCACCCGGCCTTCAATGAAAAATCTAAAAACCATTGTGGACAACTACAATGTATTTCAAGTACATTATATAGTTTAACGTCAATCAATTGCGTGGTTACAATCAGGGGAGTTGCGGATTGCAGAAATCTTACAGACGGACGGACATCAAGTGTTTGAGCAACGGGCGTAAAAACCTCATTACGCTAAAAGATCAAACAAAAAAAATGTATCAAAGTTCTCGAGAAATATGCTTACGGAAATCATGTGCGAGATATGCATAGACCATTTTGTCGAGATTATTTTCACACTTTCATGTGCAGTTGTAGATATTAATTAATTACAAATAAATTGTAGTCAGAATTTTTTGTTAAAAATGTGTAAAAAAATTGTACAGACATCCATTGGTAGATATCAATAATATAAACGTACCGGACAAAGGATTTGTTCACACTTTCTTGTGCAGATACCTCGGGCAGATAGAGATTGTTACAAATAAATTGCAGTTAATTTTTTTTTTTTTTATTAATATGTTACTTTTGTATTTTAATGTACAATATACCAACGCGTATTTTTACTGATCTTTACTTGAAGAGTAAAAGGCAACATTTTCGGGTATTTGTATACAAATCAAACTTATATTTTTTTTTTCATATGAAATTGCAGAATTTCGATTTCAAGAACTATTTGAATCATTATTTAAAGAGAAGTGACCATTTTCATGGGACACTCAAGTTTCTCCACACTGTCTCAGTTTCAACATCTGATTCTCTCGTTTTATGATCTCATTTATAAAACATACAACGAAAACAATTGTTGAATTAATTATTCGAAGTATTGATTGAATTTACTTTTTAGTTTACCTTTGACTTTTCTCGTCTCGTCGAGGAATCAGAAATGTATCCAATCTTGCTTGTGTTCTTGGCCTAGAATTTTCGTCCATTTTATAATTTCTAAATAGCACGTGTACATGTAGTTGTAAAATTGACTGCAGAAATAATGTTTAATTAGCGTGAGAAAATAGTTGATGTCTGGTACCTCGGAACCAATCAGAATGAAATAATCTTTGAACTACTGACGGCTAATACATATATGAATCAGCGAACACATCCAACGTGTATTTACAATGTGTAAGAATATTTTACTACAGGTCACGAGTTAACCATTCATGAAAAAGTTATTTATTGAACTGCTTAATTAAAGTTGTATAACATATGCTTTGCGAATTTTAGGGGGGGGGGGGGCGCACGCCCAGCACGCCCCCCTCTAAATCCGCCACTGGTTATTAAAAATGTGTAAAATGTATGTTGTAGTATATCATATAACTAGCAGGGGCGTAGCTACCGTAAGGCACTTTAGGCACGTGCCTACACATAATTTTTTCCCCAACATTTTTTTATTGATGAAAAATGACAAACAACGCATTACATATTTTAATTATGTCTGTTTTATGTTTATTGTACTGATGACAAGCTTCCACAAGTTGAAAGATAAACATTTGCAATGAGTACTGTGACCTTAACTAATTCTTTGAAATTGACAGTTCATTTTATCTTCAAAGGCTTTGTCATTACATAAATAAGACACAATTTGTTTTTGGGCACCTATAAAGTGCGAAACGAAATTGAAACGAAACGAAACGAAATCAACAAAAACGAAACGAAACGAAACGAAATCAACGAAATGAAAACGAAATAAAACGAAACCAACGAAAACAAAACGAAATCAACGAAAACAAAACGAAATAGAAAATGGAAGAAAAAATAATAGGGGCCTAAAAGAAATCAAACCTATTTTCACAATTACAATGCTAGACTACTTCCCACACATGTCTGTCTTTCATCAGGAGAGGACAGGATTTGATCACCATTGAACAAGAATACTATGCATTTATTCAGCGGGAGTCTGTCCTTTTCACTTAGTGGCTTCTTTTAAATTTGGGAACCATAAGAGCAACGTCAAGTCTGTTGAAAGGAGAGGAATTAAAATAACAGAAGTGCAGTAGTTAAAGTTCACTAATAAATACCCCCGTCCGAACAAAATTTAAAAGTGTGTCGCAGAGACGAAAAAGTGTGACGACCGGACGGACAAACGAACGAACGGACAGCAGAAGTCCTATATACCCCAATCTTTTTTTGGCGGATGTATAATGGTCAGACAGATGGTTATTGAAATTTAACAAGTCAAAATGCAAGCATATACATTTAGGACCAAAACCAACATAAAATATAAAATGAGAGAAAGTAATATACAGCAAGTAACAGAAGAAAAAGATCTAGGGATAATAATCGACGACAAGCTTAAATTCAAACAACACATTAATCTACAGACGAAAAAGGCAAATCAAAGATTAGGAATGATCAAAAGAAGCTTCGATTTTATGGATAAAGATATGTTTCTAACTGTATTTAAAAGTATCGTAAGGCCACACCTAGAATATGGCAGCAGTGTATGGTCAGTGATATACAAAAAAGAAGCCATACAATTGGAAAATGTTCAAAGAAGAGCCACCAAACTGATTAAAAATATACAACATAAAACCTACACTCAAAGATTGAAATATTTAGGGCTACCATCACTCCAATACAGAAGACTCCGAGCTGACATGATTGAAACTTACAAAATCCTCAACAATATTGATAAAGTGCAATATGAGCAAATTCTTCCTTTAAGTCAAACTACCACTAGGGGTCACAGCAAGAAATTATATAAAAAGAACTGTAGAACAAATGTTAGGAAATATAGCTTCTCGCAAAGAGTTGTGGATGAGTGGAACAAAATACCAAAGAAAGTAATAGACTCGCAGACAATCAATACTTTCAAGAGCCAATTGAACAATCATTGGAAAAATCTGGATATAAAATTTTCACCAGATATCTACCAACCGGGAGATGAAAAGAATTTATTAAGAAGGGTCCAAGGGGCTGAATAGCCCATATTCCAGACCTCGGAAACAGGTAAACAGGTAATACAAATCCTATCAAATATTAACTTTAGAAATTTAAAAAAAATCTACATATCTTGTAAAAGTACCTTTTTTCCCTTTGATCCCTTTTCATATAAAAAAAAACCCAAATCACCCCCCTCCAAAAAAATTCCGGTATTAATAAAATTTGATACGGCACATATTTTTATACCCCCCGCTATCCAGCGGGAGGGGGGTATCAGGGGCGGATCCAGGATTTGTGGTTAGGGGGGCGTTCTTGTTTATAGACAAACAAAAGCGGAAATTGTCGGCGAATCCATATATGAATCAACGAACACACCCAACGTGTATTTACAATGTGTAGGAATATTTTACTACAGGTCACGAGTTAACCATTCATGAAAAAGTTGTTTGTTGAACTGCTTAATTAACGTTGCATAACATATGCTTTGCGAATTTTAGGGGGGGCGCACGCCCCGCACGCCCCCTTCTAAATCCGCCCCTGGGTATATAGTATATGTCAGTTTGTCCATGAGTGCTTCCCTCACTGCCTATGCAATTCCTCCTTAAAAACTTAATGGAATTGAATGAATCTTACAGGAAATCTTTAATACCATATGGCAAGGTTCATTAATTTCATGAATTCTTTAGTACCAAATGGCATTGTGCACCTTCTATTTTTGTTTTCCCAGTTTAACAGTTCTTGCTAAAATTTCTTCACTTTTGGACTTTGTCATTTAAGGCTATGTAATTGTCATACAAGGCTATACAATAGAGAGAGGATACTGTTGCGTTATCCATAACTCTTCCTAAACAACAGAATGGATTTCAATAAAACTTCCAGAGTTTCTTATGTTTAGTTTTTGCAAGCATTATTTTTTCCAGAAGTTCTTCTGTAAGGAGGGCGCTCACTGTACGTCCTGTTATGTTGCTGTTGGTTTTTTTTATAGTTCTTCAAAATAGAACAATAGGATTTGAAATAAAAAGTTTACAGTGTTGGGTCTTTTTGACCCCTGTATATCTCGGAAAGAACAACGGTAAGACATTACGCCAGATCTGTTGGCACACTACCGAATAAAGGTAATAATAATGGTACCGTACTCCAAGGCGCATTCAAAAGGGAAAGTCCACAAAAACAGACAAAACCGATAAGAAGCTCAACCATCTGAGTTTTCAATCAACGGAACAACTGAAAAACAACACATTCCTGACTTGGTACAGGCATTTTCCCAGGAAAATGTTGGGTTCTGATAGCAGATAGGCAGATGCATCTCGTCTAACCCTAAGACGTTACCAAGTATAAAAACAATCGGTACATGTTAATTCTCTAATCCTAAGACATGACCAAATGTAAAACTAGAAAACAACTATCATATTCCCGACTTGGTACAGGCATTTCCCAAGAAAATGGTGGGTCAAACCTCCCACTTGAATGACAGTCGTTAACAGTTCCGTCTCATGGACAAATGGGGGGGGGGGGGGGGGGGGGGGGGGGGGGGAGTGTATGGGGATTAAACGTGACAAGTCGGGGAAAATCCAGTAATCAAATAGTGCCCAGAATCTGAAACTCAAGACCATCCTGTTTGATTTGCGAATAGGCAAATTTATGTAGAATACAAACGAAAAACGTAATAAAATCAGACGAATAATGAACCCTCAATATCCCAATCTATGAACATACCCCCATTTTTTTCTATATGCCCACTCCAGCGCTTTATAATTCATAAATACTGACACACACACAAACACAAATAAAATTATGACATTTGAACTTCTGAAAGTTTGTCGGCAAGCAAACCCGGCTTGGATTGAGTTGCGGGTAATACACGTGAGGAGTACTGTAACGGACAGACATGCAAGATGGGTTATAATTAATCAAAATTATTGTATTTAAAAAATCGAATTATCTTTTTTTTTTTAATTTCTTTATTTCGTTTTGTCTTTTTTTTTTTCCTTCCATTTTCTTCATATCAGTCTATTTCGTTGGTTTCGTTTCATTTCATTTCCATTTCGTTGATTTCGTTTCGTTTCGTTTCGTTTTCGTTGATTTCGTTTCGTTTCGTTTCTATTTCGTTTCGCACTTTATAGGTACCCATTTGTTTTTCACACGCTTTTTAACATCTGAATCTAGAAATGAATTGATACATTTACTAGTTTGTCATTGATCGTCAATAGAACTGCTGTCGGGCTATTGGCTTGCAGTGTAAAAATGTATGGCTCTAAGTATAAACCTAACCTTAAAGTTAGAACTTTGGATGAAATGTTTAAAAAGATATGCGAATCTTCAGAAAATGACCCTGAACAGTTAGCACATACAAGTGAAAACAGTCCAGCACTTAGCTTATCCGAGACTGATAGCGGACCAGTTGAATCTGAATCAAGTCAGATAGAAGCAACCAAATCGGATTTGGAGCCTTCCGTTTCAACCACCGATACTCAACAGAATATTGAACCTCCATACCCTGACATTGCCAAATTAACCGTAATGGACGACACAGTAAAACGAAAACTTTTGTCTTCAAAGTGGAACGACTCTCATATATTCAAATTTCCAAACAGGTACATAAATTAGAAACAAAATATTCCTTTTTAATTTTGTATTATATTATATATCATATGATAATAATACATGTATTACATAAAATTAAGTTTGCACATCTGTTATTATAGGTCTTAATTACTTCCGGACATTTCTCTCTGTGTTGCCAGTGTAAGAAAACATCGTTATTCTTTTTATACCCTGCCACAAAGTAACCGATGCATATAACTTTATCCATGTTCATCATCCGTAATCTTATATCGGGACTTTTTTCTACAACCTCGAGATTTTGAACTGCTTTGATATTTGGCTACAGGCATTGAATGACAAGTTACAGATCTAATTTTCTTTGCTGATTTTGAAGTATTAATGAAATACTTTGGACTCACTAGTAGCTTACGTGTAGCTACTCCATTAAGGGTATACGTAACATTCAGTCAAAAGTTCTCATATTCAGCAAAAATATATTAACAACTTCGATATATGTATTGTTTCCATGATAAAATAAGAATATATTTCATGTCTTTTGTTGTTCAGATTTCGCCAGTTATACATCTATTGACGCTTAAAATCGTTTTCCGTTGGGGGGCTTGCCCCCCCCCCCCTGAACCCCCCACCAGGGCTATGCCATGGACCTGCTGGGGGCCTTATCCGGCCCCCAGACCTCTCGCCGCAAGTTGTGCCTACATTTCATTTTATACCTAGCTACGCCCCTGAACTCTATATGAATCCAAGTCAACTCGCCCCACTGCCAACTCTCCCTCTGCTACTCGCCCCCCTTTTCAACCAACTCGCGCCCCTTTTCGAGACAACTCGCCCCCTAAGTAAAAAAAATATTTCCAACTCGCCCCCCTTGTGAAGTGTGGTAGACTGACTAGGAAACTATCAAGTTCCCTATACTAGGATGTCGGAAGGGTGTCGGTGGAAATGTAATAGAAACTCCTATCTGTATTTTTACAGCATAACAGGCGCTGATTTACTCCAAATTGGCTTGTCTGTCTATGTATGAATACTTGTAGTAATTATTAACGATCTCAGGAAGTTATTACCTCAGTGTATGTTTCTCATGTAGCATATTCCTGTTTTACAATTGAACACCTGGATTACTAATGACTGGCTTTAGTTTTTCAGTGTTAACATGTTTTGTTTTGGTTTAGTGTTAGTTCTCTTCTCTTTTCTCTTTTGTTTGTAGATGTAAATAAATTAATCATCCAATAAGATGCAACACTACAGACATAAAATAAGTATCCAAACTGAACAACATAAGTCATAATGTGCATGTTTCCTTTGTTTTTCCCCCATGATTTCCAAGTTGAGATGATACTTCTCCACTGGTACTTTGACATCTGTATTTGTATTATTATACATTATTAGTGACTCATATAAATAACAATAACAAAGAGGTTTTTAAATATTTATTACTATATGTACTTTCTAGACCAGTTCAGACATACAAAACAAGAAAATATACAACAAACATTACAAAATAAACTACACAAGAGCACTAGAAAACTACACTATAAATAATAAACATCACCAATGTCATTTAATTAATCCTTAATGTTATTTTAGCAATAAGCAGCTTATACACGGCCACACTGTCATTTTAGCAATAAGCAGTTTATACACGGCCACACTGTCATTTTAGCAATAAGCAGTTTGCACACGGCCACACTGTCATTTTAGCAATAAGCAGTTTATACACGGCCACACTGTCATGTTAGCAATAAGCAGTTTATACACGGCCACACTGTCATTTTAGCAATAAGCAGCTTATACACGACCACACTGTCATTTTAGCAATAAGCAGTTTATACACGGCCACACTGTCATTTTAGCAATAAGCAGTTTATACACGGCCACACTGTCATTTTAGCAATAAGCAGCTTATACACGGCCACACTGTCATTTTAGCAATAAGCAGTTTATACACCACCACACTGTCATTTTAGCAATAAGCAGCTTATACACGGCCACACTGTCATTTTAGCAATAAGCAGCTTATACACGGCCACACTGTCATTTTAGCAATAAACAACTTATACACGGCCACACTGTCATTTTAGCAATAAGCAGCTTATACACGGCCACACTGTCATTTTAGCAATAAGCAGCTTATACACGTCCACACTGTCATTTTAGCAATAAGCAGCTTATACACGTCCACACTGTCATTTTAGCAATAAGCAGCTTATACACGGCCACACTGTCATTTTAGCAATAAGCAGCTTATACACATCCACACTGTCATTTTAGCAATAAGCAGCTTATACACGGCCACACTGTCATTTTAGCAATAAGCAGCTTATACACGTCCACACTGTCATTTTAGCAATAAGCAGCTTATACACGTCCACACTGTCATTTTAGCAATAAGCAACTTATACACGTCCACACTGTCATTTTAATAATAAGCAGCTTATACACGGCCACACTGTCATTTTAGCAATAAGCAGCTTATACACGGCCACACTGTCATTTTAGCAATAAGCAGCTTATACACGGCCACACTGTCATTTTAGCAATAAGCAGCTTATACACGGCCACACTGTCATTTTAGCAATAAGCAGCTTATACACGGCCACACTGTCATTTTAGCAATAAGCAGCTTATACACGTCCACACTGTCATTTTATCAATAAGCAGCTTATACACGGCCACACTGTCATTTTAGCAATAAGCAGCTTATACACGGCCACACTGTCATTTTAGCAATAAGCAGTTAATACACGGCCACACTGTCATTTTAGCAATAAGCAGTTTATACACGGCCACACTGTCATTTTAGCAATAAGCAGCTTATACACGGCCACACTGTCATTTTAGCAATAAGCAGTTTATACACGGCCACACTGTCATTTTAGCAATAAGCAGCTTATACACGGCCACACTGTCATTTTAGCAATAAGCAGTTTATACACGGCCACATTGTCATTTTAGCAATAAGCAGTTTATACACGGCCACATTGTCATTTTAGCAATAAGCAGCTTATACACGGCCACACTGTCATTTTAGCAATAAGCAGCTTATACACGACCACACTGTCATTTTAGCAATAAGCAGCTTATACACGGCCACACTGTCATTTTAGCAATAAGCAGCTTATACACGGCCACACTGTCATTTTAGCAATAAACAGCTTATACATGGCCACACTGTCATTTTAGCAATAAGCAGATTATACACGGCCACACTGTCATTTTAGCAATAAGCAGCTTATACACGTCCACACTGTCATTTTAGCAATAAGCAGCTTATACACGGCCACACTGTCATTTTAGCAATAAGCAGCTTATACACGTCCACACTGTCATTTTAGCAATAAGCAGCTTATACACGTCCACACTGTCATTTTAGCAATAAGCAACTTATACACGTCCACACTGTCATTTTAATAATAAGCAGCTTATACACGGCCACACTGTCATTTTAGCAATAAGCAGCTTATACACGGCCACACTGTCATTTTAGCAATAAGCAGCTTATACACGGCCACACTGTCATTTTAGCAATAAGCAGCTTATACACGGCCACACTGTCATTTTAGCAATAAGCAGCTTATACACGGCCACACTGTCATTTTAGCAATAAGCAGCTTATACACGTCCACACTGTCATTTTATCAATAAGCAGCTTATACACGGCCACACTGTCATTTTAGCAATAAGCAGCTTATACACGGCCACACTGTCATTTTAGCAATAAGCAGTTAATACACGGCCACACTGTCATTTTAGCAATAAGCAGTTTATACACGGCCACACTGTCATTTTAGCAATAAGCAGCTTATACACGGCCACACTGTCATTTTAGCAATAAGCAGTTTATACACGGCCACACTGTCATTTTAGCAATAAGCAGCTTATACACGGCCACACTGTCATTTTAGCAATAAGCAGTTTATACACGGCCACATTGTCATTTTAGCAATAAGCAGTTTATACACGGCCACATTGTCATTTTAGCAATAAGCAGCTTATACACGGCCACACTGTCATTTTAGCAATAAGCAGCTTATACACGACCACACTGTCATTTTAGCAATAAGCAGCTTATACACGGCCACACTGTCATTTTAGCAATAAGCAGCTTATACACGGCCACACTGTCATTTTAGCAATAAACAGCTTATACATGGCCACACTGTCATTTTAGCAATAAGCAGATTATACACGGCCACACTGTCATTTTAGCAATAAGCAGCTTATACACGTCCACACTGTCATTTTAGCAATAAGCAGCTTATACACGGCCACACTGTCATTTTAGCAATAAGCAGCTTATACACGGCCACACTGTCATTTTAGCAATAAGCAGCTTATACACATCCACACTGTCATTTTAGCAATAAGCAGCTTATACACGGCCACACTGTCATTTTAGCAATAAGCAGCTTATGCACGTCCACACTGTCATTTTAGCAATAAGCAGCTTATACACGTCCACACTGTCATTTTAGCAATAAGCAGCTTATACACGTCCACACTGTCATTTTAATAATAAGCAGCTTATACACGGCCACACTGTCATTTTAGCAATAAGCAGCTTATACACGGCCACACTGTCATTTTAGCAATAAGCAGCTTATACACGGCCACACTGTCATTTTAGCAATAAGCAGCTTATACACGGCCACACTGTCATTTTAGCAATAAGCAGTTTATACACGGCCACACTGTCATTTTAGCAATAAGCAGCTTATACACGTCCACACTGTCATTTTAGCAATAAGCAGCTTATACACGGCCACACTGTCATTTTAGCAATAAGCAGCTTATACACGGCCACACTGTCATTTTAGCAATAAACAGCTTATACACGGCCACACTGTCATTTTAGCAATAAGCAGCTTATACACGGCCACACTGTCATTTTAGCAATAAGCAGCTTATACACGGCCACACTGTCATTTTAGCAATAAGCAGCTTATACACGTCCACACTGTCATTTTAGCAATAAGCAGCTTATACACGGCCACACTGTCATTTTAGCAATAAGCAGCTTATACACGGCCACACTGTCATTTTAGCAATAAGCAGCTTATACACGGCCACACTGTCATTTTAGCAATAAGCAGCTTATACACGGCCACACTGTCATTTTAGCAATAAGCAGCTTATACACGTCCACACTGTCATTTTAGCAATAAGCAGCTTATACACGGCCACACTGTCATTTTAGCAACAAGCAGCTTATACACGGCCACACTGTCATTTTAGCAATAAGCAGTTTATACACGGCCACACTGTCATTTTAGCAATAAGCAGCTTATACACGGCCACACTGTCATTTTAGCAATAAGCAGTTTATACACGGCCACATTGTCATTTTAGCAATAAGCAGTTTATACACGGCCACATTGTCATTTTAGCAATAAGCAGCTTACACACGGCCACACTGTCATTTTAGCAATAAGCAGCTTATACACGACCACACTGTCATTTTAGCAATAAGCAGCTTATACACGGCCACACTGTCATTTTAGCAATAAGCAGCTTATACACGGCCACACTGTCATTTTAGCAATAAACAGCTTATACATGGCCACACTGTCATTTTAGCAATAAGCAGATTATACACGGCCACACTGTCATTTTAGCAATAAGCAGCTTATACACGTCCACACTGTCATTTTAGCAATAAGCAGCTTATACACGTCCACACTGTCATTTTAGCAATAAGCAGCTTATACACGGCCACACTGTCATTTTAGCAATAAGCAGCTTATACACATCCACACTGTCATTTTAGCAATAAGCAGCTTATACACGGCCACACTGTCATTTTAGCAATAAGCAGCTTATGCACGTCCACACTGTCATTTTAGCAATAAGCAGCTTATACACGTCCACACTGTCATTTTAGCAATAAGCAGCTTATACACGTCCACACTGTCATTTTAATAATAAACAGCTTATACACGGCCACACTGTCATTTTAGCAATAAGCAGCTTATACACGGCCACACTGTCATTTTAGCAATAAGCAGCTTATACACGGCCACACTGTCATTTTAGCAATAAGCAGCTTATACACGGCCACACTGTCATTTTAGCAATAAGCAGTTTATACACGGCCACACTGTCATTTTAGCAATAAGCAGCTTATACACGTCCACACTGTCATTTTAGCAATAAGCAGCTTATACACGGCCACACTGTCATTTTAGCAATAAGCAGCTTATACACGGCCACACTGTCATTTTAGCAATAAACAGCTTATACACGGCCACACTGTCATTTTAGCAATAAGCAGCTTATACACGGCCACACTGTCATTTTAGCAATAAGCAGCTTATACACGGCCACACTGTCATTTTAGCAATAAGCAGCTTATACACGTCCACACTGTCATTTTAGCAATAAGCAGCTTATACACGGCCACACTGTCATTTTAGCAATAAGCAGCTTATACACGGCCACACTGTCATTTTAGCAATAAGCAGCTTATACACGGCCACACTGTCATTTTAGCAATAAGCAGCTTATACACGGCCACACTGTCATTTTAGCAATAAGCAGCTTATACACGTCCACACTGTCATTTTAGCAATAAGCAGCTTATACACGGCCACACTATCATTTTAGCAACAAGCAGCTTATACACGGCCACACTGTCATTTTAGCAATAAGCAGCTTATACACGTCCACACTGTCATTTTAGCAATAAGCAGCTTATACACGGCCACACTGTCATTTTAGCAATAAGCAGCTTATACACGTCCACACTGTCATTTTAGCAATAAGCAGCTTATACACGTCCACACTGTCATTTTAGCAATAAGCAGCTTATACACGGCCACACTGTCATTTTAGCAATAAGCAGCTTATACACGGCCACACTGTCATTTTAGCAATAAGCAGCTTATACACGTCCACACTGTCATTTTAGCAATAATCAGCTTATACACGGCCACACTGTCATTTTAGCAATAAGCAGCTTATACACGTCCACACTGTCATTTTAGCAATAAGCAGCTTATACACGTC
Organism: Bathymodiolus brooksi; assembly: GCA_963680875.1. Lineage (NCBI taxonomy): Eukaryota > Metazoa > Mollusca > Bivalvia > Mytilida > Modiolidae > Bathymodiolus > Bathymodiolus brooksi. The sequence goes on from OY804579.1 coordinate 44,237,584, forward strand.
CACACTATCATTTTAGCAATAAGCAGCTTATACACGTCCACACTGTCATTTTAGCAATAAGCAGCTTATATACGGCCACACTGTCATTTTAGCAATAAGCAGCTTATACACGGCCACACTGTCATTTTAGCAATAAGCAGTTTATACACGGCCACATTGTCATTTTAGCAATAAGCAGTTTATACACGGCCACATTGTCATTTTAGCAATAAGCAGCTTATACACGGCCACACTGTCATTTTAGCAATAAGCAGCTTATACACGACCACACTGTCATTTTAGCAATAAGCAGCTTATACACGGCCACACTGTCATTTTAGCAATAAGCAGCTTATACACGGCCACACTGTCATTTTAGCAATAAACAGCTTATACATGGCCACACTGTCATTTTAGCAATAAGCAGATTATACACGGCCACACTGTCATTTTAGCAATAAGCAGCTTATACACGTCCACACTGTCATTTTAGCAATAAGCAGCTTATACACGTCCACACTGTCATTTTAGCAATAAGCAGCTTATACACGGCCACACTGTCATTTTAGCAATAAGCAGCTTATACACATCCACACTGTCATTTTAGCAATAAGCAGCTTATACACGGCCACACTGTCATTTTAGCAATAAGCAGCTTATGCACGTCCACACTGTCATTTTAGCAATAAGCAGCTTATACACGTCCACACTGTCATTTTAGCAATAAGCAGCTTATACACGTCCACACTGTCATTTTAATAATAAGCAGCTTATACACGGCCACACTGTCATTTTAGCAATAAGCAGCTTATACACGGCCACACTGTCATTTTAGCAATAAGCAGCTTATACACGGCCACACTGTCATTTTAGCAATAAGCAGCTTATACACGGCCACACTGTCATTTTAGCAATAAGCAGTTTATACACGGCCACACTGTCATTTTAGCAATAAGCAGCTTATACACGTCCACACTGTCATTTTAGCAATAAGCAGCTTATACACGGCCACACTGTCATTTTAGCAATAAGCAGCTTATACACGGCCACACTGTCATTTTAGCAATAAACAGCTTATACACGGCCACACTGTCATTTTAGCAATAAGCAGCTTATACACGGCCACACTGTCATTTTAGCAATAAGCAGCTTATACACGGCCACACTGTCATTTTAGCAATAAGCAGCTTATACACGTCCACACTGTCATTTTAGCAATAAGCAGCTTATACACGGCCACACTGTCATTTTAGCAATAAGCAGCTTATACACGGCCACACTGTCATTTTAGCAATAAGCAGCTTATACACGGCCACACTGTCATTTTAGCAATAAGCAGCTTATACACGGCCACACTGTCATTTTAGCAATAAGCAGCTTATACACGTCCACACTGTCATTTTAGCAATAAGCAGCTTATACACGGCCACACTGTCATTTTAGCAATAAGCAGCTTATACACGGCCACACTGTCATTTTAGCAATAAGCAGTTTATACACGGCCACACTGTCATTTTAGCAATAAGCAGCTTATACACGGCCACACTGTCATTTTAGCAATAAGCAGTTTATACACGGCCACATTGTCATTTTAGCAATAAGCAGTTTATACACGGCCACATTGTCATTTTAGCAATAAGCAGCTTATACACGGCCACACTGTCATTTTAGCAATAAGCAGCTTATACACGACCACACTGTCATTTTAGCAATAAGCAGCTTATACACGGCCACACTGTCATTTTAGCAATAAGCAGCTTATACACGGCCACACTGTCATTTTAGCAATAAACAGCTTATACATGGCCACACTGTCATTTTAGCAATAAGCAGATTATACACGGCCACACTGTCATTTTAGCAATAAGCAGCTTATACACGTCCACACTGTCATTTTAGCAATAAGCAGCTTATACACGTCCACACTGTCATTTTAGCAATAAGCAGCTTATACACGGCCACACTGTCATTTTAGCAATAAGCAGCTTATACACATCCACACTGTCATTTTAGCAATAAGCAGCTTATACACGGCCACACTGTCATTTTAGCAATAAGCAGCTTATGCACGTCCACACTGTCATTTTAGCAATAAGCAGCTTATACACGTCCACACTGTCATTTTAGCAATAAGCAGCTTATACACGTCCACACTGTCATTTTAATAATAAGCAGCTTATACACGGCCACACTGTCATTTTAGCAATAAGCAGCTTATACACGGCCACACTGTCATTTTAGCAATAAGCAGCTTATACACGGCCACACTGTCATTTTAGCAATAAGCAGCTTATACACGGCCACACTGTCATTTTAGCAATAAGCAGTTTATACACGGCCACACTGTCATTTTAGCAATAAGCAGCTTATACACGTCCACACTGTCATTTTAGCAATAAGCAGCTTATACACGGCCACACTGTCATTTTAGCAATAAGCAGCTTATACACGGCCACACTGTCATTTTAGCAATAAACAGCTTATACACGGCCACACTGTCATTTTAGCAATAAGCAGCTTATACACGGCCACACTGTCATTTTAGCAATAAGCAGCTTATACACGGCCACACTGTCATTTTAGCAATAAGCAGCTTATACACGTCCACACTGTCATTTTAGCAATAAGCAGCTTATACACGGCCACACTGTCATTTTAGCAATAAGCAGCTTATACACGGCCACACTGTCATTTTAGCAATAAGCAGCTTATACACGGCCACACTGTCATTTTAGCAATAAGCAGCTTATACACGGCCACACTGTCATTTTAGCAATAAGCAGCTTATACACGTCCACACTGTCATTTTAGCAATAAGCAGCTTATACACGGCCACACTATCATTTTAGCAACAAGCAGCTTATACACGGCCACACTGTCATTTTAGCAATAAGCAGCTTATACACGTCCACACTGTCATTTTAGCAATAAGCAGCTTATACACGGCCACACTGTCATTTTAGCAATAAGCAGCTTATACACGTCCACACTGTCATTTTAGCAATAAGCAGCTTATACACGTCCACACTGTCATTTTAGCAATAAGCAGCTTATACACGGCCACACTGTCATTTTAGCAATAAGCAGCTTATACACGGCCACACTGTCATTTTAGCAATAAGCAGCTTATACACGTCCACACTGTCATTTTAGCAATAATCAGCTTATACACGGCCACACTGTCATTTTAGCAATAAGCAGCTTATACACGTCCACACTGTCATTTTAGCAATAAGCAGCTTATACACGTCCACACTATCATTTTAGCAATAAGCAGCTTATACACGTCCACACTGTCATTTTAGCAATAAGCAGCTTATATACGGCCACACTGTCATTTTAGCAATAAGCAGCTTATACACGGCCACACTGTCATTTTAGCAATAAGCATCTTATACACGGCCACACTGTCATTTTAGCAATAAGCAGCTTATACACGGCCACACTGTCATTTTAGCAATAAGCAGCTTATACACGGCCACACTGTCATTTTAGCAATAAGCAGCTTATACACGGCCACACTGTCATTTTTAGCAATAAGCAGCTTATACACGTCCACACTGTCATTTTAGCAATAAGTTAGTTTAATGTTCAGCTTCCACAACTGGTCCATTTACACGGCCACACTGGTTTAATAATCTAGTTGTTGAGATGCTGCCTGCAGTATACTGTTCCCAAAGGTTAAACAGAATGGCCTGATTGCTTCTACCTTGTGTTCTTTGGTACCTGGATAGTTTTCCTTCGGACACCAGTTTCCTTTGGGTAGGAAGTAGCTGAGCTTCTTCGTACAGTCTTCTGACGAGTAGATAGAAGGGTGGCTTCTCATCGTCTGTCTTCTTGTTAAGGCGCCTGTGCCACCCTTTTACATCATTGTTCGTTCGAGTACTCTGGTTAAAAACACACCATGAAGCAATCTGGTAGAATCCCGTTATCCAGGTCTTTTTGACGTAGCAGATGAGTTTCAGTAGTGTCGCATCCTTTGTCTGTTGTGTCAGCTGGTGAAATGCTGGCTCTATGTGGTTAGCGGGCAGGACGGGTAGTGCCATTAGGTTTCTGCATAACTTAAAAACATCACGACGTCTGTTGTATGCAAACTGAAAAAAAAAGATAAGAAAGTGTTATTTTATTTTTAAAATTAAACATCAGAACCTAGGAGAAAATCTGTCATCAATTAATCAGTTGAAATGTTTTCAAGATGCATAACCTTCTTTTAATTATACAAGCTATTTCCTTATAAAACAATAACATTGGTATTGTGATTAACAATCAATGAGCAGAAAAACGTTACCCTTCCGGAGCACCCGATTTGTCTCAGTCTAAATAGGTTTAATGTTTTTATTTTCATTGTTGCTTGTCCTAGTGATGTTTTGTAGTTGACATTGTCCGTTATTAATTTTTTTTGTTGGCATCCTATATTTTATTATCTTATATCTTATATTTAATAACTCTGAAATTAAATACTTACTGCCAGTCCAAGTTTCTGTATATGTCTCCATAGTGCCTGGTTGAAGTGGAAACATCAGCCTTTAATGGTGATGCCAGGTAAGACCAGACGAATGCCCTTCCACATGCTCTTCTCAAAGTCAACAACAACAACATGGACTGCTGGACGTCGTGTCATGGAAGTAACAACTGCTGTCAGTACCTGCAAGAAAGAAAGAAAGAGGTTAACCATTTTGCATTGTTATAGCTGTATCTAAATAAGTGACAATTTTGTAATCGTCCACGTAATATATAATTAAAACTGTAAGACTTTGTCTATTTTAACTATTGAATCAACATGATGTCGTCGGATAAAAAGAATGATTTAAAAAAGTTTATAACTAAAGATATAAATCTTTGACTTACCAGAATTGCAGGTACCATGCTGCCATCTGTCGCAGGAATCACACTGGAGACCGAGCCTTGTTGTGATAATTACATTGTATTAATTGTCTTTAATTCTGTATCTGGTAACAATCAAATTGGCCTTAACCTACCGGTTGATAATCTAAAAACAGGAAAAGCTAGAAATACCTTTCCGACAACCTATGGGGAACTAGATATTTTTCAAGTCAGTCTACCACACTTCACAAGGAGGGCGAGTTGGAAATATTTTTTTACTAGGGGGGCGAGTTGTCTCGAAAAGGGGACAAGTTGGTTTAAAAGGAGGCGAGTAGGAGGGGGCGAGTTGTCCTGATTCCCTCTATATTACCCAATCACACTCGAGTGACATGAACAAAAGAATTGTATTTCAGTTATGTGCTCCGTGAGCTGATCATTTACAAGAACACGCTCCGTGTTGAACAGGATCATGCTGCGTGTATTACGGATCCTATTTTTTTCTACCCATCCTTTAAAAATCGCCAAGTTTACAGAGATGAGAAAGAGTAATGTACTGGCCTTAATATGAATGATGTGAGATACATAGATGTTGAAATTGATTGCAAACAAAAAAAAAATAGGGAAAATGACTATCATTTTTATAAAATCAACTCTTGAAAACTAAAACTCGTTACTTTTCAGTAAATTTTCAAGTTCAAGGTTTGATATTTACATTAATTGTCTATCAAGTTGAAGTTAGCTTGCACTCACGTGAAGCTTATGCATCGTACATTTCTACAGCTAACTTGATAATACAGGAATCACCCTCCAAATATTCATAAAATCAGACTTAACATACCTACATCAACAGTTGTTTACTGCCGATTGCTCCGTGGATGACGGACCCCTCCGTGAACGACGGATCGGGATACCCGGTGTGATGTAGTCACCGATAACGTTATTATTTTCTGTCAGTGAAAAAAACCCTATTTTTCACGCTTTTCATTTCATTAGAAAAACCCCTAAAAATTATTATTTCGTGAAAACATTTATATCAGATAACAGTTTAAAACTAGCAATTTATATATTTGGTAATTAAAAGCAATAAAAATACGATTTGGTACCAACTACTGAGCGTTTGAAGCGAAGTGGTTCCGAGAAAATCGGCCGCCATGTTGATTTATGTTCCATACTGCAAGTGTGTGCGTCCCTCAACAATCTTGGTGAGGGCATTGACTATTCAGAAACGACAATGCATACGACTCTTTTCAAATTGTTTGCATTATTTATATTCTTCTGTAATATGTAATAAATGTATGCTAGTAATTTACTTTCATGTGTGTTGTACTTGTAAAGGATTAGACAAACTTAAGGTACCCATGTTAAAGGAAATATTAAACTAGAAAAGAAGTATGCCCCCGCACTTGATAATTATGGACAAAGATGTTTTGTTAGGAGTGATTTTTGTTAAATGAAGTGTGTCTGTAAGACACAAATGATGCCCCCGCCTGACCATAAGAAATTATAAACAAGTCAAAAACTGTAGTAGGAGCCATACAAACCATGTTTCCACTATGTAGCTAGTACGAAGGAAATGAAGTCCAACTACCTGTCATTTTGTGAATATTTGACAAAAATTACCCCCCCCCCCCGACTTTTCGTCGCGGGGGCATAAAAAAATGACTAAGTCCAACTACCTGTCATTATCAAATATTTAATGAAAATCAAACTCCTGTAGACATGCACACCTACATTATGTGTATAAACATCATGCAAAATATTAAAGCTGTAGCTCCAAAACTGTAGGAGGAGATAGCCGGACAAACCATGTATCTATATATCTGGACGGACGAACAAAATGACTAAGTCCAACTACCTGTCATTTTGAGAATATTTGATGAAAATCAAAATCCTGTGGACATGCACACCTCCATTATGTGTATAAACATCCTACAAAATAATAAAACGGTAGCTCTAAAACTGTAGGAGGAGTCAGCCGGACAAACCATGTTCCCTTTATGCAGCTAGTACGAAAAAAAAATGACTAAGTCCAACTACCTGTCATTTTGAGAATATTTGAAGAAAATCAAAATCCTGTGGACATGCACACCTCCATTATATGTATAAACATCCTACAAAATATTAAAGCTGTAGATCCAAAACTGTAGGAGGAGATAGCCGGACAAACCATGTATCTATATCCGGACGGACGAACGGACGAACGGACGGACAAGGGGTAAATTAATATGTCCCCCGACTCTTCGTCGCGTGGGCATAAAAAGGTTTTTAGGACAATCTGGATACACAACAGAACAGTGGTATGGTTAGGGTTATAGTGTTTAACGCCACTATCAATAACAGTACAGTTACAGGGCCCGGTGGCTCAGAGTTAGGTAGTTGGATTACCTAACAACTCATTCAAGCCTATCACCAATACAGAGTGGGTTCGCGCCCGGTTTTGTAAATTACAAAAAAGGGTGCACTCGATTCGCAGCCGCAAGTGATAAAGTTTATCAGTTGCTTGCCCATGGTCGGTGGTTCTCTCCGGGTACTCCTGCTTCTTTCACCACTAAAACTGGTTGCCATGATATAGCTGAAATATTGCTGAAAGTGGCGTTAAACACCAAAAATCATCAATCATCATCAGTTATGTCGTTGCGCTCAGTTGCATTCAAGTACCTTGAGAAAACCACAGACCTGACAAACTTTATCACATAATATTGTATAGAATATACAACAATGATTAGGGTTATGGTATTTGATGCCACTTTCAACATGTTCAAATTTTAGCTCAGCAATAATGGTCAATTAAAGAATTTTCACCAATTTTCTTTTTCGTAACAGTGACTATCTTTTGTGTGATTTTTTTATTACCCGATAAAGGGGTTAGGGTTGTGGTGTTTAACGCCACTTTCAATAATATTTCAGTTATATCCTGGTAGTCAGTTTTTTTTTGGTGGAGGATACGGGCGTATCCAGAGATAACCACAGACCTGCCGCAAGTCACTGACAAACTTGTATTATATAATGTTTTGTAGATTGTACCTGGACTCACGTTAGTGATGATAAGCACTGATGGCATAGATAGTTGTAAATCCGACTACCATACGATCACGATCTCGACAGCCCCTTCAACGGCAATGGTACAAAAACATAGATGACACCAATCTGTTGGTACAACTAGTATGTTTAATTAATTAAATCAGGACATTTATATTTCATTCCATCTTATACTACCATTTTCTTGATTGCAATAAATATCTTCAAATTATGAGAAAATTTTACTTCACAATGTTCATCCTTGATTTTAAGTACAAAATAAAGATAAAGTTTTTCTTCACTGAAGGTTTATTTCTCAGCACATCATATATTTACATCATATCAATAATACAAAAAAACACAATACAATACTCTTAAATCACCGGATAAGTGAAATAATAATAAAAACAACTTTTATCAAGGGCAACGCAAAGCGTGGCGTATCCCCTCGCCTAAAAATTTGACCCGGTGATCTTGACCTATGACCTTGAAAATCAATAGGGTTCCAGATTTTCTTAAGGACTAAGTATGTACCAAGTTTGGTCAAAATCCATTGAAGGATGTTGATTCTAGAGTGGTCACAAGGATGTTACGGAAGGACGGACAGAAGGAAGGAAGGACGGACGGACGGACAGACGGACGGTAGCGTTACTATATCCCTTCGCAACTTCGTTGGCGAGGGGATAACAACACTCTCAAGGATGGTGTGACATAAGCTTTGAGGATGATGTGTGTAGATTGCTCTGGGCTGTAGCTTTCTCTGGTGAATATACCTAAAATAAATGAGAAATTGTTACTCAATTTGTCCTTATATTATCTTCAAATATATTGCAAAAAAGGCTTCCTTTAATAATAGTAGTCGGTACACAAATAAGTAGAGTACCATACCATAGTATTAATTTGGGTAAACGGACAGAAAGTTACAGGACATAAAGTCATAATTTTATAGGACAAAAAGTCATAATTAATATTTTGGGTTAAATAATTTTATAACAATTAAATGTCACAATACACATTTAACATGTATGTGGGACAATAAAAGTACTTTTCTTAATTATTGTTAGCACAGGCACTCGTGGCACGGAATTGCCACCCACTTTCTGAGTACTTATTTATTTTCAATAAAATTTCTTTTTTATTTCATCCCTTTTTCCTGAATTTATTGTGGATAATAAGAGTGTATAGGGTCGACACATGTAACTTGCTGTTAACATAAGATTGTATAAATATGGATTATATGCACAAAGTTAAATTAAAGGCATACAGGCTGTCAGAATTTAATTTTTTTGTTTATATTAAAAGTTGCCAATATTCGATGTTTTATACTAATAAAATGTTCTGAACAAGAAGCCAGGTTTAAAAAATATATTAGTGAAAAGAATTCGAATGTCTGTCGGTGGAATCGCCATTAACACACCTAATTATAAGTCGGTTTCTTATTTCCGAAGTTTGCCGAATACTGATAACTGCTATAAATAACCAGGAAGTATTTTGCATGTAAATTCGTTAGAATTAATATAATTTAAGAAATATATCTATGAAATTGGATCCCGGGGTAATCAGCTAATATTATATAATGGTATTTAGTAAGAATGACACTTAAAATCGGAAATACCTGATGAAATCAATAAAAACAAACCCAAACTCTGCAAAGGGGCCCGATAAAGGGAAAATTGTAAACAAATTGTAAGTCATTGAAACGGATACAGCCACTTCCGGTCCGGTTTAAATTGATTTAGAAATTAAAAAAAAAGGTGCTTTAAAAATCAAATGTCAGTAATTTGGAGTTGAACATATTTTTATAATCTGTATTGGAACAATTGTCTGTATTTTAAAGGCTTACTTTACATTTGAGAGGATATAATCATGTGGCATTGTTACACATGGCCGGTCTAGAGAATTCCGAATGCATATAAAAAATAGTAATTATTCATTTAAGTTTTATTTCATCAATGATCTGATTTAATATTTAATAATTATGATAACCTTATTGTTTCTCTACACGATTCCATGTTTATATCCATGCCATGATGGTCTCAGATAGTTGACTTTGGTGTTCTTAATAATTTATGGAAGGAGTTTGTTTCCAATAATTTTTTTTCTAAGTTTCATGATATGTAATAATTTCTGTCTTTTCATTAATATATATATTTGAGACATTAATCCTTATTACGATATAGTGACATTTGTAGGTACATTTCACATGAGTGATATATACATTACTTATTTATCAATAATCATTTATGATAAAGATATCAAGTCATAACTTATTTATAAAAAATAAAGGTAGTGTACAAGGACATTTTATCAGGTATGAATACACATCCCCATAATGAAGATCAGGCCACTTGCACGGATTATTTTCCCAAACACCTTGCTGGTAACTTGTAAGGGCACTTTTTACAGTTAATTACACTTAATTTTGATTTGTAGTGACATAACGATTCACCATTTATAACGTCTATTGATAGCTGTAGGACATAATTAACACTAGTACACATTATATTTTACGGTTGTTTATTGCAAAATAATGATAAGGTGTTAATTACCACTCAATTTATAGATAAGTCACCTATTCTCTACTGAAGCCATATGCATCCACGTGATAGCTTCACCGCATCAAGATGGCCGACTTTTGTTGTTAGGGGAAGTGACGTCACCCCGGAAAAGAGATATGCCTCTTGTTAACATCTACATCTACAACTACTAGGTACAGAACTCTGTCTTTGCAGACCGTTACGTTCCGGAAAAACTATTGCGCTGCGGTGGTGGAAAAGAGTTAAAGAATGAACTGTGAAGAGAATATATAATCCAATCGACTGCAATTAAGAAAAAGATTGAAAAGAAATAAAGAATCAAAAGATCCCAAATTAATTTCTGTTCTTCTGATTAGACCAATCCGGCTACCATAGCGGCCCCTGGGCATACACCCAACCGGCACAGCTCTAATCTTCATTAGAACTTACTAACCATTTGGGCCCTCTGAGATTTAGAACTGAAGAGAAGCCAACACCCGCTTGAAGGATACCAAGTCGGGGGCCTCAGCAACTGTTGCTGGTAGTATATTCCAGGTAGGTATAGTTCTGGAGAAGAAACTGAACTTCAGAGTGTCTGTCCTAGTGTGATATTGTAACATCTTCTTTAAGTGTGTGGTTCTAGGCCCTGTCTTAGATGGTGTAAGATAGGGATCAGCTGGAATATCCATCAAGTTATTGACAATTTTGTAGAACATGGTTAGTTGAATCTTGGTTCTTCTAGATTCTAGAGTTTCCCACTTTAGTTGTTGCAACATCTCATTGACACTACTGGTTGTGGTATAATTGTTTGTGGTGTATCTTGCAGCTTTTCGTTGTGTCATTTCTAATTTCTGTATAGACTGTTTGTGGTGGAGGTTCCATATTGATGCACAGTATTCAAGGTTTAGGCGTACCAGACTGAAGTATGCAGCAGATTTTGTCTCCTGGTTGATGATTCTAAGGTTTCTTTTCAGGAATCCAAGCATGCTGTTAGCTTTCTTTGTTGTTCTGTCAATGTGATGGCTCCAAGATAGATCATGACTTAGATTAGTCCGAGATTCCTCTGTAATCTCGGACTAGACTTAGATCAACGCCTAAATATTTTGTAGTGTCTGCTGCTACTAGTTGGTGTCCTTTCAGGTGGCAGTTGAATAATATCGGGTTCTTGGATCTTGTTACTCGCATGATGTTGCATTTGTCTGGATGGAAAGACACACCCCATGTTTTCTCCCATTCTTCTAATGCAATTAGATCTTTTTGAAGTTCTAGGATGTCGCTTTGGCGTGTCGATTCGTGACAGGCGTTACAAACTTCCACAACCAGTTTGTTTTTCGGATGAGTAAATATTTTGTTATTCAGTAATACAACGGACATCGTCGTTGTTCGTGTACTTATTTTCATATATAGTGTTTCCAATAAATTTATTAAACTGGCATACCATACATGCGATTTTATTCCATGTTGATTACCTCCCTTGTTTTCACGATCAACTTCCTTTTAAAACCCGTCAAAATGGTGAGCATGTACACGAATAGATACCCCCAAAAGAATCGTACTAAATCGAATGCATCAGATATTAATTTCGTATTTTTATTTGTTTTTCAATAAAAATTATGTTTGATTTTCATTTTAGGGTATCGATATAACCCACAGGTTTGACCGGAAAACCGGGAGAAAGGAGCCTAAAAGCCAAGATATTTACCTGAGACTTCTGGTCAAAGTGAGTGTGAAAATGTGACGGTACTGACAGTATCAGTAATTAATTGTTTATGATACACCCGTCTTCTCTGCCGAAGGTTGTTACGAACTCGTTTTGAAGTGACTACAGGGTTCGACGTTAACTTTTTGACCAACTTGTCCATTCTGGCAAGTGCCATATTCTGATTTTACTTGACCGAAACTGTTGGCTTCTAGCCGAATTCTTAAGTGCCATATATGCATGTAGTGCAGAACTATGCAATCTATAATGGCCGTTCATAGAGTAGAATAACCCCTCGTATTAATTATTTACACCTTATGATTTCCCGAGGGTTACTTGTGCCATATACATATTGGCATGGCACCAAATTCTGGGACTGAGTCTGAGATATTGTCTTATTGAGTAGACGTACCCACAGGGGCTAGGTGCGTCCGAAAAAAAAAATGAAAAAAAATACTATATAATACTACAAGGGGGCGAACTCACTTGCTCCCATTTTTTTAAGTCGTCGTGTTAAATTGATCGTAACTTCGGAACGCCTTAATATTTTCAAAAAATGTTTCCACCAGTCGAAAGTCAAGTAATTTTCCTTTCCAAAGAGACCCCAATTGTTAGTGTAGGCCTCCGAACTGCTGAGGTATCATACACGAACCAAAACAAAACGGCGTGAAAATCCGAAGTCGTACAAACGCTGGGATGACCACTTCCCATCTGTGTACAGACTTTCCCATGCGTAAACGAGTCATTTTGACTAGTTAAATACTTTCATCCATTCAAATTATGATAAAATTTCTTACCTTACGCCAATTTATATGTCCTTTAAGTCTGTTTTTGAAAGAAATCCCATTTGCATCCTTGACAAACGCCATAGACGTGAAAATTGAGAGAGTTCTAACGGGCTTTTTGATTGGCTGAAACAGAGTGTTTCAGCCAATCAAGAGTGTTTCAGCCAATCAAAAAGCCCGTTAGAACTCTCTCAATTTTCACGTCTATGGCGTTTGTCAAGGATGCAAATGGGATTTCTTTCAAAAACAGACTTAAAGGACATATAAATTGGCGTAAGGTAAGAAATTTTATCATAATTTGAATGGATGAAAGTATTTAACTAGTCAAAATGACTCGTTTACGCATGGGAAAGTCTGTACACAGATGGGAAGTGGTCATCCCAGCGTTTGTACGACTTCGGATTTTCATGCCGTTTTGTTTTGGTTCGTGTATGATACTTCAGCAGTTCGGAGGCCTACACTAACAATTGGGGTCTCTTTGGAAAGGAAAATTACTTGACTTTCGACTGGTGGAAACATTTTTTGAAAATATTAAGGCGTTCCGAAGTTACGATCAATTTAACACGACGACTTAAAAAAATGGGAGCAAGTGAGTTCGCCCCCTTGTAGTATTATATAGTATTTTTTTTATATTTTTTTTCCGGACGTACCTATCAATTTGCGGGAATATGACAGTTTTATAAATACGGGTGATTGATGAGGATTTCTGAAATATTTTTGTTAGAAAATTTAAGTATAAATGATGATATTAATTGTTCTTATCATAGACTGACAACGACTATAGTTTGTTTGAATTTTTATTCCAGTAATCTATCACGCTTTCAATATTTTGATCGTAAAGGCAATACACATCAGGGATAATTTTCTAAAAAATGGAACACCGCAAATAACTATCTTTTCATTGGCCGGCGAAAATAAATATGATGTTGATGCAGTGCCGCCGCCTAATTAAGCATTCACGATTGGCTAATATAAATAACACGATCTTTATTTGAGAAAGGGGAATTCCGTAATCAACAAAATAAAACAAAATGGCGTAAAATACATGATACATACGACGCGATGTTTAGGTAAAATTCGCCACGACTTCCAACACTGAATAATTCAATATTAATCATTTTGCTCTTCAGGAATTGAACATATCACAATCATTTTCACTTGCCCGAAGACGCATTTCACTTGCCACAGGCAATCGGACAACCGTTAATGACGAACCCTGGACTAATTGTTGTGGTCCAAATAGTAAATGTTTATCTCTTAAACCGGAAGCGTGGCTATAAATAGCTGTGGGTGCAGCAAACCTTCAGATTCTTCATTATTTTGGCCATGGTTATCTCGAGGAGGAAAAATCAATGATACACAGTTTCTTAGTTACTTTTGGAGCAAAATATTTGACAGGCATGGTTACTAGTGTTCCCCCTCCCAAACTTTCAATCATATTAAAAATTAATATTCTTCATCAGTCTAAAAACTACAAAAGTCACTTCGAAAATTCAAATTTCTGAGGTATGTGACCTTTAGGTCACGTTGGTCATGTGACATACAGTTTCATAAATATGCTGTTCACATCAACGGGGAATTTTTTATGATAAGCTTTGCCCTCAATTTTGTCGGTAGCCACTACTGCAAATTCCCCTGTAAGTCGCATGCCTTTTCAGACTCTATCTGTATCAAAGTACGTTGACAATGATCCACTACTGGCATATGGGGGAGAGCCCATGGCCAGTATATTTACGGTCGGGCCACTTGGGCCAGCAACTTTCGTTTCTTCCAACCGGTAGATTTTTCGTACTTCCGTGTCATTCAATATCGACTCCGGATGCTGCCACTTGGGCCAGCAACTTTCGTTTCTTCCAACCGGTAGATTTTTCGTACTTCCGTGTCATTCAATATCGACTCCGGATGCCCACTGAGTTTTGAAACTGGGGGTACAATTGCTGTTTTTTCCTTAACTTTGTACCCCTGCATATAGAAAGTCCTTACAATTTTGTGGGTACAGGGCCTATTTTGGAGGTAAAAAACCCTCTGCAGAGGGTAAATGGGCATGCTGTCGACTGATAACAAGGACTAATGAAATTTCCTGACAGAACGTTAAAATTCAACTTCAATCACTCGCCGAAAGCTATAAATAGCCTAATCACACAATCAGCATGTGTTTACCTTGATCTGTTACTGCACGTTAAACAAATATTGACAGAAATATATGCTGGGAACCAGTACTTCATAATTCAATAATTTTCAAAATCACGATTATTTATTTATAAAACTGAAAGATTAAAACTGTATTTTCTATAGTAAGCAATTTTAGATATTTAATATAAATAAGAATTAAACCCAAATAAACCAAAACAACAATAATAAATCATCACATGAACAACCTGTATTAGCGGTAGACATTATTTTTTTATTAGCCACTGTGGCTAATGGGTAATAATTTCTTTTAGCCACACTCAATTTCAGTTAGCCACACTAAATATAAACAAAGAGCATAAAACAGTTGAAAGTTCAAAACTTTATTATTTAATTAACTAACCAGAGCTCCAGATAATTTTCAAGTCCAAAGGGTAATTACCCTCTACTTTTGAAAATGATGCGTATTTGCATATTTCCTTTGCACTGTTGTACTCTCTACTTCAGAAAAGATTGCTTACATGTACACTTTTAAAATTATGTTGGACACAAGTGTTATTCAATAAACACAGGATGCAAGTGAAATGTATATCTCTGTTTAATTTGACACGATTGTGTCATGTTTATTAATAAAATGTTGTAAATATTTTGTTTTTTGCTCGTCGACTTCGGTAGTTTTCACAGCCGTGTTGATAATGTCATCAATGATTTCTTTAACTATACTGTCACTAGACACAGATGAAACTGTCAGGAACTTTTAAAAAAGTATATAATTTTCCGTAGCACGCTTATTCATGTTCTTGCTCATTTTCAACGAACAACGTGTTCCCAAATTCACTTTCGTTTTAGTTCTTAACTAAACCGCATTTATTTGTAATATTGACCATGATTGGATGATTTATCCTAAGCATCCAATCGGATCTCTTTTGACATCGATGCTTAGAAAGGCAAACATTCGGTACCCCTCGGATGTATACACTTTCTCTTTCGAAAAGTATAAAGAGAAGTAATTGCGGGGAATTTCTCAAAGTCAAAAATGTATTGTTTATGTACACGATGTATTATCGTCAACAGCGTACAAGTACACTCCGAATTTGGAAAGTTTGCTTACACAGCAATATGTATGCGTAAATGTACACTCTGATCTGATAATACATGCGTTTTTACTCGTTTTCATAGCGTAAAAAAATGCAAATATGCAGCTTATCTGGAGCTCTGAATAACAATAATAATTCATATATTATCATGATGATCAACAAACTTTGAACATTCAATATTCGTATGTAGTTTTTTGCTGTGTGGGGTCGTTGGCGTTGCCAAAAAAGGATAAAATAGATTATTGGCACTTGGCCATGCTTGACCTTCTCGTTGTCAAATAATTTACTGGTTTTAGATTCAAGCGTAGACAGAAGGACAGACAGAATAAAGCGTAATTTAGGAAACCAGTCAGTCGGTGACTAAATTCGAAACTATTTCGGTAATGGGACCCGGATAATGTTATTTCAACTGAAAAAACTACCGGAAATAATCAATTTGACCCGTTTTTTAAAATCATTTTGGATATTATACATCGATAAAATCATTGTCTATAACACGTTTTATTCGAAGTCGACTTTCTACATAACAAAAGATCGTTGTCAGATGCACGCTCTTAAAGTTTATCGTTCGCCAGTGTGGCTACTGCTACACAAATTATCCTCGCCACACTACCGTTATATTCGCAAAATGCGACGTGGCGATCGTCTGCCGCTAACACAGACAACTTACCTGTAAAAAAAAATGGCGGATACACAATAACGCTAATCGTGACTTCATTTAATATGAAAAATCTATTATTATGAACTATTAACAGGTATGGACTTTGGGAGTGAGATGTTTTCAGTAGATCATGCCGATATCAGCAAGAGGGATATTAGCAACAATCGCTGCATCAGCTGGGCAAAACGGAAATTTTTCCAAAGTCAGGACTGTGTTTGTTTATTTATTATCTAACTTTCGGTTTGATAATAATCTTCTAATTGTCGTTATATGAAGGATTTTTACCCAAAGAACACGGTCGTTGGTCGCGTTAGACAGTGGGTCGTTATATAAAGGTCGAATGCACAGGAAAACGCTGGGGAGGAATAAATAAGGTTGGCTAACAAAAGAAACCGTTGTGCAGAGGGGGTCGCTGAGACAAGTTTGACTATATGTAGATTGTTTGATTATCTTCTAACCATACCTGTTAATTGTAATGCATTAAAAACACTGCATGTATGGGAAAATGTCATGAACTTTACCCTTGTTTGGAGCAAGTACAACATTCATTCACAAAATACAAAAGCTATATGTACATGTTTAAATCACTGACAGTCAATTTAATTATTTGCGGATGCCACTAGTGGAGCAGGAACTGCTTATCCTTCCGGAGAAAATGAGTTCACCCAAGGTTTTAATGGGGTTCATATTGCTCGATCTCTAGTTTCTTGGGGGGGGGGGGGGCAAAGCAAATCCCCCCTTTCATATCGATCTCTCGGGCCAGTGGAATTTTGAAGGGGCCAGTTGTTAAAAAATTTACTGACCCTTAAGTTGAACCCTGCGCGCGAGAGGCACCACAGGAATCTGCAATTTTATCAATAAAATACGGTCAAACGTTGTAATTTACTATCCACGTATCTTTGCTATATATATATGGCTATTTTTTGTTTCAGCACCTTTACGCTCAAATGGACATCATGATTCGATTCTATGCATGTTTTTTTACTATAAATTATTTTTCGCTTTCTATTTACTTGTCAATCAATGGTATCGGTAGATTTTCCACTCACGGTTGATGACTGTTCTGTCCCGAGAACCATGTTGCGAAAGTGAAGGTCAACTTTCAAAATTATATCCAGTGTCCCAAACCTCCATCCAAGATGGCCGCCATCAGCGGACATAGTTTTAACATAGGACCCTATGGGAAATATGTTTAAAAATCTTCTCCTGAAACCAGTAAGCCAATTTAAAGCAAACATGGCATGGATGGTCCTTAAGTGGTCAATTTTCAAAATTGTGTCTGTTGACCCTGACCTCCATCCAAGATGGCCGACTTCAGCAAACATAGTTTTAACATAGGACCCTATGGGAAAAAATGTTTTAAAATCTTCTCCTCTGAAACCAGTAAGCCAATATAGCAAACATGGCATGGATGGTCCTTGGGTAGTATACTTTCAAAATTGTGTCTGGTGACCCTGATCTCGGTCCAAAATGGCTGCCATGAGCAGGCATAGTTTTAACATAGAACCCTATGGGATTTGAATAGTAACTTAGATGTATTCGGCATGCAGACATTCTTAAGAGGGCTTACTTACAGCACGCACAGCGCGTTTTAGCAAGAAATCACCTTGGTCGGTGTTTTTTCGCGGTGAAATGTCGGTGATATGTCATGAAATGACGGTGAAACTTTCACTGCGAAAATGTACAAATTAGGACCTAAATGTCGGTGAAATATTTTAATTGTCGGTGACAACACCACGGCAAAAAACATACGTGTATACACGTACATGTAACTGCACTTCATGTGTTCTTTTGTTTTTTGTTGCTTAGTTTTGTTTTTTTTACTATTTCGTACTTTATATTTCAATTTGATAATGGGTTTTTTTCAGGGATGCATGGCATACATTTTATTTATAGGATATATGAGGCTGAGCACGCATCTTGTTTTGCATATATTATCTAATCCAAGGATTTATATAGTAGTCCTACTATATAAATCCTTGTCCAATCCCAACATTTCGATTGGTTTATATCGGTGTTATTTTTTTTTCTCTCACGAGTTGATAATCACCTGTGTTTTATCAATGTACGGATGTGTCTATTTTTATCTAGTGCACACATTGAACTCGGTCACTAAAAGGTCAAATACACAGTTACCTGAGGCTGAGGGATTGATTTAAAAACACACCGAGAATGATTGAAAAAAAAAAAATCGATGTAATTTTTTATCTAAAGCAAACGTGCTTTTTCGTATTTGTATGTCGTTAATCCCCTTGCAAGCCACGTGTCATTTTACCTTTAATAAAAGTTCCATTTCTGATTTGTACACATATTTTTCACGTGAATGAGAATCTAGAAAGGTTTCCACATGCTATCGATCAAAGCATGTTTTTGGGGATCTAGACACTTTTGTAACAGGTGAACTTTAGTCACGTGCCAAGTCGACATTAATTGAACACCCGAAAGCAAATTAACTTGGGATACCAAGCTTGCATTCAAAAGATCAAGTTTATTTTAATTAACAAAATAATACAACACAAGCTTATAAATGGTAATGATCACATAATACTAAACGTTTTTACCGGCATGGTTTTCTTAATATAATAGATTAAAACAAAAGCAAATATCAGAATTAAAGAACGAAAAATGATCACATAGCTTGCACATCTGAAAAAGAAAATAAGTATTTGCTATGAATCATTCATATTATCAAAAATGACAGTCTCAAGAACATACAAATAAAGGTTAATATTCCATTTCTTTATTTCGCGGCATCTAATCGTCAATGTCGGCGTTTTATAGTAAATCACCGTGTTCGATTTTTCTCAGACATTTCGCAGTGTAAACACTGACTTTTTTTAAAAAATTTCTCCGACATTTTCTTGATTTCACCGACGTCGGACCCGAGTGATTTCTTGCTAAATCGTGCTGTATGTCAGGTGAGCGATACAGGCTCACCTGAGCCTCTAGTTTCTATAATTGATTATCATTTTTGTGGTATTGGAGATCTCTGTATTTTTGTCTCGTTTGAAAGAAACAGCAACGGTTTTGTAATGGTTAGGCCAGATAAAAAAATATGTGTGTTTATGGTCACATGTCAAAAAAATCTAGGGTCGGTCGGTCGGCATTAATTTGTTTATTTTTATTTATTAATATCGGCAAAACCGGAAATTGTCGTTGCCGGTTCCGGAATCTGATTCCGGTATTTCATTTTCGAAATTTCCGGTAAGCCATCATTTGTTGAAGCTGTTTTATGACGAGTTACGCAGTTTTTCCACCTTCTTTGCTCTCAATTTCGACAAAAAGCTAGCGGTTGAATAAATAAAACATTGCTGCTGATTAAACAACAAAAATGGTTATCCGAATTCTGTGTAAAAATTGATAGGGTCGAATAAATGACGATAAAAAAGGTTGGGGTCGGCACCTGAAAAATAGGGTCGGTCAGGTGACCGTAAACACACATATTTTTTTATTTGGCCTTGGCATGCTCGCCTCAAGTGCGGTATATCATGGGTTCGAGTCATGATCGAGTGAAACCAAAGACTATAAAATGGGAATTTGTTGCTTCTGCGCTAAGGAGAAAGATCGAAGACTGGTTGACTGAATCAGGATAATGTGTTCGAATGGGGCAACATGTCTGTCCACGGACTTGTTTCAGTGAGCTAGCACTATCAAAATCCAACTTGGCGTGTTGGTCTTGTACAAAGGGAACCTCATCAGTTTGTTGAAAATTGACTTGTTCTTCCCATGATATAACTGATAAATTGCTGAGTTGGCGTTAAGCAACAAACACTCGCTAACTCTCGTTTGAAAGTAAAAAATAGCAGTAATTGTACCAGAGATAATTGGTACTGTCCCTTTCTGCTTAACTGCCAAAAAAGAAATACACTTGTGGCACTCATGACTGGGACTGGTAAAAATTATATTGTACAAGGATCTCTGTAGTTACCGTAAAGTTTTTAGTGCCATTTTCGTCAGAGAGAGAAAAAAACCAGATGACAATGTAGGGGAAATAGACGAATGATTGCAAAATGTTTTCTATATATAATCCAAGTATTCTATGAAGCATAATTTCCGTATTTTTTATTGTAGCTGTACAGATTTCTAGCAAGAAGAACAGATGCCAAGTTTAACAAGATAATCTTGAAACGCTTGTTCATGAGCAAGTCTAACAGACCTCCTATTTCATTATCTAGACTGGTAAGACAAAAAAAAGCAGCCAACCATCAATTCATGTCCTTTTCTTTACTCCTTTACCAATTGAACAGAAGCCTATAGATAATTTCCAAAACTTGTCTTGCAGTATTATTTAAGAAGCAAGTGTTTTTGTCGGTCTCCATTCATTTTAGAGCCAAAATGCAAAATACTGTTAACCTTTACTACGTTACATAAAAAAGAAGCACTATGTCTGCTGCTGCATTCTTTTTGTTTCAAAGGAGAATAAAGATACAGTATCTTAAAACTGCAATAACTTCTTTATTTTTTAGAATACAGAAAAACTATGTATGAAAATTGTTCTCTAAACAATGACCTTTCCAAATGTTTACTTTATGAAATGGTATTTTGTAATTTGAAACCTGTATTTTCAGGTAAAATATAGGTAAAAGGTGAATAATGTAATATTATGTCTCCCCCCCACTTTGGTGGGGAGACATATTGTTTTTGTCCTGTCCGTCACACAGTTTGTCAGCACTACTCCTCTGAAACTACTGAACAGAATTTCATGAAACTTGGTAGATAGTAAGGACACCATATGTAGTTGTGCATATTACCAGGAAATTTTGATCTCCTGAATTTTGTGGGAGTTATGCCCCTTTGAACTTAGAAATTACCCAAAATTTACTACTGAAGCAGCTTGTCAGCGCAACTCCTCTGAAACTACTGAACAGAATTTCATGAAACTTGGTAGGTAGTAAGGACACCATATGTAGTTGTGCATATTACCAGGAAATTTTGATCCCCTAAATTTTGTGGGAGTTATTTGCAAACAATAGTGTAATATCCCTTACTGAAACTTGTATATATATACAGTAGAGTTCGTTTATAACGAAGTCCAGGGGACTCTCGATATTGGTTCGTTATAGGCATCGTTCGTTATAAGAGAAACAATGTAGAATTACCTCCCCTTTTGAAAATCGTACAGTGGAACTTCGCTGGCTCGAACTCTAAAGGACTGTCAAAATCTGTTCTAGCTATCGGTAGTTCGAGCGAAATTCTAGAGAGAAAAAAATCTGGTTCTGACCTGGACAGTTTCATTACGTTATGATAACTGATGCACAGTAAAGTGGGCCTTTATCGTAAAAATATATTTAATCCTTTAGACAGTTCTCAAAGACTACGGCTTCTGAATCCCTCTTTGGTATCTTCAAATGTTCCTTAGAAACATTTTTTCAACTTTGTTCACGATCTATCAGGAAATATGAGGATCGATATCGGTATAATGCTGATAATTCGGATATAAATTTTTAATGGTCAATTTTAAGATTGTAGCCATTTTCCTTTATTTTATTTGAATTTGAAGAATAATTGTTTCTTTTTGGTATTATATACACATGAAAACTCAGGTTAATCGAAATTTCAGAATGAGTACATTTCTTTTGGTTTTGGTATTTAGATGAACCTTGAGACCACACAGTTTGTTGTTTAATTAAAGAGGCTATCATAAAAAAAAAATAAACAATAGCGAATGAATTAATCTCACACATGACTTTTTAATTTCTTTAGCTTGTGCATCCATTCATTAAAATTCAGATTACGTTTTATTAATTTTTAATGCAATAAATTAGCGCGTGTGTTATTAATTGACAACTTGTTAATCACATCATTAATACCCATTTTATTGTTTGAATATTTTAAAAAAAAGTCTTGATTGACATCATTAACAACATCAAAGGTGGGATTATTGATTTTTCAATTATCAATAACGGAAGTGTCAAGTGCACTTGACCATTCTAATATGTGATTGTCCGTGTGTAACAGAAGACAGGTAAACGATTTGTTTGTTCAGCAATTTTCTTTGTTATATCATGTCAATTTTGAGTAATAAAAACGTTGTTTGGGTTTAAAATTCTCTTCGTTATAAGCCTGATTTCGTTATAAAAAATTTGTAATAGGTCTTCACAAATACATTGTTTAAATAGCGATGGGACCGGGGATTTTTCTTTACTTCGCTATAAGCCTGATTTCGTTATAAAAACGAACTCTACTGTATATATATCTATCATAATGTCACTATTTCCCTGAAAAAGTTTTTCATCACCAATCCATTGATTTTAGAAGAACAAAACTCCTTTAAAATCATTGGAACATAGGCTGAGCAATTTTCTGGAAAGGGGATCTTTGCCATGACAATATGGAATAGTACCTGTAACCCTTGCTTTAGCACTTTTGATCAATTTTTTTTGTGTTTCATGGATTAAAAACATTTTTTTTTTGTTATTCATTGAAGCTTAATTTTATTTGTTACCTAAATAGATTTTTTACCTTTGACTACAGTTTGTGGGACGGGGCTAACATGTTTTTGTGGGCAAAAGCAAACTTTAATTTTGTTTTACAACTGTTTAAATACAGAAATATATTGATATAAGTTGTTTTTCTCTTCTGCATTTAATGACTGAATGTTGATCAATCAATATATGTATATCTTGTAACAATTTGACAGGTATTACAGGTAAGCCAGTTTGACTCAATAAAGATTATTACCTGAAAATTTTATCCCCCGCAATGAAGTTGTAGGGGGGTATACTGGTTTCACCATGTCAGTCCGTCTGTAGACAAATCCTATGTCGTACGATAGCTTGAGTTGTGTTTCTTAGAATCTTTTAAAATTTTTATCAGCTGTTTACTGGTGAAGAGAGGAGGATCCCTTTCATTTTTTTTGACGATTTTCACTTTTGCCGTTCCAGAGTTATTGGACTTGATATAACGGAAAATAGGATTTTTACCCTATGTCGTATGATAACTTGAGTAGTGTTTCTCAGAATGTTTTGAAATTTTATCACCAGCTTACTGGTGAAGAGAGGAGGATCCCTTTCATTTTTGATGATTTTCACTTTTGTTTGTTTTGTTTTTATTACTTTCAATCCTTTTTTCACGCTTTTTGCACTTACAGATTTGTCTGTGTCGTAATCAAAACCCACATATCGTCTTTAAATAATAAATTAAAAAAGAAAATAGTTTAGGGTCTTCCGGCAGTTACATATTCTTCAGCCCTGAAATTTATAAGAAGCAGATCAAGTTGGATATCCCAACAAATTGAATTATATGCCAGAGGTTACATCTACAACTTGAAGGAGACAGGTCCAACGATTTTTTTTATTGAATAAAAGGTTAAAATAAATTCTAGCGATTGTCACTTAAATTTTTCAAGAGTAAAAGTGCATCTTAATTTGAAATTTTTATATTTAGCCTCCTTCCTTTCAAAATGTAAAGTTTGGAATTTTGCATCAATTTCAAATTGCTCTGAGCACAAAGGACAAGTTTAAATTTGGCACCAAATTGATATCCGATTTACGTGTCCGATCCGGAGTGATTCTTGTTCTTATATTTCAAATATTGATATTTTCGTTCATTAATGCGTTTCTGAGATTGCGACTTTAATTTTGTCAATGTCCTTGAACTTCATCATATCATGGAAGAACGATAAATGATACAATAAAAGAGTTTTGATCTGGCGTTTCACTTTAGTTTTAATCAAAATAAATTATGGACAAATTGGAGATCAAAAGGGCTCTTGTACAACAAACCCAGATTATTATGGGATTGCACATTTTTTATTCTTGATACATAAAAAGTAGTCGGTGGCAGAGTGAAGTGTAGACATTGAATTTTGGCGGCAACCGGCTTCAAATGAAAGCCCTGACTTGTATAAATTTTGGTGCTTCAAAATTGGGATTCAAATTGTCAATAAAACTATTGCTGTTGTAAAATCTTACTTTTCTCAATTTATTATAGATTCGTATGATGAAGAAGAAAGGCAGGGATAACAAGACTGCAGTTGTTGTTGGATCCATAACTGATGATGTCAGAATCATGGAAGTACCTAAGCTAAAGGTACAAGTCATTTAATGTTAATTGACAATTCCATCAGTCACGACAAAAAGTTTCTCTTGTATTTCAAACAAATGGGCGAAATAATCATCATGGAATGATATCTAATTATGTAGGTTATGTCCCTCTGCCAATGTTTTATTTTTGGTGTAGATCTGAAATTCAAGATGGTCCCCCTCTGTGTGTGAGTTTAACATGGGTTGTGACAGGGAAAAAAAAGATTTAAGAACCAATAATGGAAATGGAAAATGTCATCAATCGTCATTTTGATATACATATACATGTTTGTACGAAGGGGTCTCGCGTCTTGTGGGTCTAAAATGTTACATATATTGCAATTTAAAAAAAAACTCTATTCATAGCAACCAGAAATGTAAATGTAATTTTATTTGATAAGAGTCATTGTAAAATGAAGGTTCAACTTTATACAAATTTAATTAACTGCAGAAGATATATGGGTCCAAGCCCTGGGAGGTGCTAAGTTTAACCAGACTATAATATTTGTATTTGTGGATATTCACTATAAAGCACACAGCATTAAGGGGATAGAGCAGTCTAGACTGTTGTTTCAGTAAGCTAGCACTGCAAAAATCCAACTAGTCTTGTTGGTCTGGTACAAAACGGACACCATCTCTCATCAAAAGATAACTTTCTCACCATGATATACATCTCTGAAAAGTTATTCTTGTGCACTGACCCAAAACTCACTGACATGGTCATTGATATTCAACTTTAGTTTTGTAAAATTTCTTCTCGTCAAATACAGCTTGTTCTCGCCATTGATATTGCTGAAAAATTACTCATTTGGCGTTAAACAACAATCACTCGCTCACTCACCCACCCCACTTGAAATACTGAAAGTTAAATTAAACATGGCTATTTTTGAGAACATCGTTAGAAACATAATGAACAAGCAGTAGAATATTGAATGGCATTTCAGATATGTGCCCTTAAAGTGACAGAGAGAGCTAGAGCAAGGATCCTCAAGTCTGGTGGAGAAATTATTACCTTTGATCAACTGGCTCTGAGGGCACCAAAGGGAAAGAATACTGTCCTTATTCAAGGTATGTTAAGCTAATTGTTAAAATTTCAGAAGATGTCGCTAGATATACATGTATTTATACAAGCAATCTAATTAAAATAAGATGTTTGTTGTATCTTCAGCAACTTTCATTGCAGGCGAGGCTTAGATATTGCTTTTCCGGCTGTGACAGCGCTAACAATGTCAAGTTTGTGTGATTAGGTCAGTTTCCCCATTACGATACAACCTAGGTTCACCATACTTGATCCACACATTGATCATGGTATGTACATGTCTGCCATGCATGTGTCTCCTTGACCTCAATTTCATTGTAAACTGACGTTGAAGGATCGTGATCATGTGGTAGTTGGATTTACAACTACCTATGCAACCAGTGCCCATCACCACTGATGTTGTGAGTTCGAATCTCTATCAGGGTGAGGTGTATAACATAATGTGATAAAGTTTGTCAGTGACTTGCGACAGGTCGGTGGTTTTCTCCGGGTTCTCTGATTTCCGCCACATTATACTGGAATATTGAAAGTGACGTTAAGCACCATCAAACAAAAAAACATCGAATGACTTTGTTAAATTTTCCTCAAATTTTTATGATTTAAGTCGGTTCCCCATTACCATACAACCTAGGCTCACATTATTTGGTCCTGGAGGGTACTTGTCACAGTGTGGGCAACCATTTTTTTCAAACACTCGCCAAAATGGCGAGTGGACTGAAACAAGTACTCGCCAAAATGAAATAGAGCTCGCCATTTTTCGCGAGTGACATTTTTTTTAAACTTGCCAACAAATACCAAATAAACAATACAGTAATGTTCAACAATTTATTTTGCAGATTTTGACAAGTCATTAACTTGGTCAAAAAGGATCAACACTCTCTTTAAGAGCTGCGTTGATCTCTTATTCCTCAATTTCGTTGTCTTCGTCTTCATAAACTGAAGTACGGAAGTACAGACTTAAGTTTTAATACACGGTATAAAACATGTATGTCAAACCCGGTTCCGACACATATTTAACTTTTATGTTTTCGCTACAAATTCGTTTGAAATATTTCAAAACTAAATTATTATATTTGCATTAATTTTAAAAGTCATCACATCTATTTGTAATGAAACAATATTTCATTTAATCGTGAAATCGACCTTGGCAAAATTATGCGAGATCAGGATTGTATACTTATTTTTATACCCCTGCTACCCGAAGGGAGAGGGGGGTATACTGTTTTCCATCCATCCAAGATATATTTTGTCACACTTTTCTCAGTAACTGTTGATGGCAGAGATCTGATATTTGGTCACAAGCTTCATATAGGTACCCCATATCGTGGGAAGCATTTTTGGACCCATCAGATTCCTACTTCCTGTTTGCCAACTTTGTTGATTTTTATACACATTGAACATATATGCTCATTTTTCTAAGCAACTATTGATGACAGGAATCTGATATTTGGTCACAAGCTTTATATAGGTATGCCATATTGTGGGAAGCGTTTTTGGACCCGTCAGATTCCTACTTCCTTTTTGCCGAAGAGCGGGGGTATCATAAGTGAGCATTAGCTCATTCATCTTGTTTCTGTTGGAAGAAATGAACTGTCATGGCCGAATGTTTTCTTATCAAGTACAATGATTAATAAAATGTTGGATAAGTAACACAGTTAACAGAAAATTTAACTGTTTGGGAGCTATGATATTTTAAAGCTGTAGACCAGTTATCGTGGGGAGCGTTTTCAAGTTCCTACTCATCTTACAACTGTTACTTGCCAGACCGGCGAGTATAAAGTGGATCTTACTCGCCACCCGAAATTTCCACTCGCATTTGGCGAGCGGTCGTTTCCCACACTGATGTCAGCCGGGCATGTGTCACCTGACCTTGACCTTACTTTATGGTCTACTAACTTTGTTAAATTTTTGTCAAATTTTAGTGATTAAGTCAGTTTATGCAGCCAAAGCTAGTTTAAACATATTTTATTAATTATTTTAATATATATAATTCAAGCTTTATATTTGAAAAGTTAGCTATTTCAAGTGGGTACCTATAAAGTGTGAAACGAAATGGAAACGAAACCAACGAAATAGACTGATATGAAGAAAATGGATGGAAAAAAATAAGACAAAACGAAATAAAGAAATAAAAAAAAAAAGATAATTCGATTTTTTAAATACAATAATTTTGATTAATTATAACCCATCTTGCATGTCTGTCCGTTACAGTACTCCTCACGTACATTACCCACAACTCAATCCAAGCCGGGTTTGCTTGCCGACAAACTTTCAGAAGTTCAAATGTCATGTTTTTATTTGTGTTTGTGTGTGTGTCAGTATTTATGAATTATAAAGTTTCTGGAGTGGGCATATAGAGGGTTCATTATTCGTCTGATTTTATTATGTTTTTCGTTTGTATTCTACATAAATTTGCCTATTCGGAAACCAAACAGGATGGTCTTGAGTTTCAGATTCTGGGCACTATTTGACTACTGGATTTTCCCGACTTGTCACGTTTAATCCCCATGAGCTTCTTATCGCTTTTGTCTGTTTTTGTGGACTTTCCCTTTTGAATGCGCCTTGGCGTACGGTACCATTGTTATTACCTTTATTCGGTAGTGTGCCAACAGATCTGGCGTAATGTCTTACCGTTCTTTCCGAGATATACAAGGGTCAAAAAGACCCAACACTATAAACTTTTTATTTCAAATCCTATTGTTCTATTTGAAGAACTAAAAAAAAAACCCAACAGGACGTACAGTGAGCGCCCTCCTTACAGAAGAACTTCTGGAAAAAATAATGCTTGCAAAAACTAAACATAAGAAACTCTGGAAGTTTTATTGAAATCCATTCTGTTGTTTAGGAAGAGTTATGGATAACGCAACAGTATCCTCTCTCTATTGTATAGCCTTGTATGACAATTACATAGCCTTAAATGACCAAAGTCCAAAAGTGAAGAAATTTTAGCAAGAACTGTTAAAATGGGAAAACAAAAATAGAAGGTGCACAATGCCATTTGGTACTAAAGAATTCATGAAATTAATGAACCTTGCCATATGGTATTAAAGATTTCCTGTAAGATTCATTCAATTCCATCAAGTTGTTAAGGAGGAATTGCATAGGCAGTGAGGGAAGCACTCACGGACAAACGGACATATACTATATACCCCCCTCCCGCTGGATAGCGGGGGGTATAACAATATGTGCCGTATCAAATTTTATTAATACCGGAACAAATTTTGGAGGGGGGGGGGGGTGATTTGGGTTTTTTTAATATGAAAAGGGAAAAAAGGTACTTTTACAAGATATGTAGATTTTTTTTAAATTTCTAAAGTTAATATTTGATGGGATTTGTATACCTCCGCCAAAAAAAGATTGGGGTATATAGGACTTCTGCTGTCCGTTCGTTCGCTTGTCCTTCCCGTCGTCACACTTTTTCGTCTCTCCGACACACTTTTAAATTTTGCTCGGACGGGGATATTTATTAGTGAACTTTAACTACTGCATTTCTGTTATTTTAATTCCTCTCCTTTCAACAGACTTGACGTTGCTCTTATGGTTCCCAAATTTAAAAGAAGCCACTAAGTGAAAAGGACAGACTCCCGCTGAATAAATGCATAGTATTCTTGTTCAATGGTGATCAAATCCTGTCCTCTCCTGGTGAAAGACACTTGAGACATGTGTGGGAAGTAGTCTAGCATTTGATTTCGTTGGTTTCGTTTTCATTTCGTTGATTTCGTTTCGTTTCTATTTCGTTTCGCACTTTATAGGTACCCATTTCAAGTGGAGAAATATTGTTATCCACTGGTAGCAGTAGGAAAATCTATATATATATATATGTATTTATTTTAATACGTGTATTATAACTTTTAATAACCATTTTAGGACGAAGGAAAGCAAGAGATGCTTACCGTCACTTCGGTGCTGCTCCAGGTGTACCACACAGTCACACTGCGTAAGTACAGACATCTTAAGTAGAATACTTCAATAAGTAACAGTGGACATAGTAGTTGAATGTATTGTATAATATTTAATTAGTTGAGGGATTTTCCAGAATAATTAAAATTGGGAGGGGAGAGGGAATGAAGACAATAAATTTGTTAGGAAGCACCTATGGAAGGTTATGTATAAAGTTTCCTCAAATCCAACAGACAGGTGAGCGACACAGGCTCATGGGCTGAGCCTCTAGTTAATTTAATTCGACTTCATACTCTTTTTATAAAGAAAATATATATTGGAAGCTACATAGAACTACAGTGATTTTAAGGACAGAATACTTTTTTATACAGTTCTCTTCCTTGTTTTTCCTTTTCCAAAATCTAGAATGAAGTTATCTTCTCATCAGAAAGAACAAAATCATACACATCAGGTTACACCTATGACGTTTCTCAAATTTTACCAATTTATATTTGTAACTTTTAACATTGTTCTATTTTTTATTCTAATATGATGTCCTTCTTTCGCTTTGTAAACAAATGAGCGATTTATTTAGATGGCAAAATCTCATTTGCACATGTGTGGTGCACACATTTAAGCCAGGTGATAAAATCACAAAATAAAATTATTTACACTGTTTAAACATTTATATTCACTGAAAATAGTCAACATATCCAAAAATTGATATATGTGATGTGCAATTAAAACGTGCAAACACAATAATTATTGTTACCATTGTTCCATCAGTAAAACTTTCCTGCCGTAAAAGCACATGTTGACGTGTTATCGTCTGCTCAAATTTGGCATAAATTGTGTGTGTCACCTTTGGCCACAAACTTAAATATAAATTGCCACCTTTCCCATCAAAGTGTACTACCATATTTGTACCATTAGACATGTCAGAATCGAATTAATTCATGGAAGCCATACTGTTGTGAGTTTTAACATGGGTTGGTAGGATATTAGTAAAGTTTATTATTTCTTAATTATAATCTGATATAATTTGTTCTATTACATTTAAGGAATATTTGATATTGTTGAACAGGTTATACGATATAACCTGGTTTGGGTCAGTTTACGCTTAATAAACCGTGAAGCGGTTTATGAAAAGCGTAAACTGACCCAAACCAGGTTATGCAAGTATAACCTGTTCAACAATTTCAAATATTCCTTATAATTTAATTTTTACAGCAAAATTTAATGATTCCTCGATTTTAATTACGATTATTTAATTTGACTATTTGAATTTGTCGTTGGCGGATGAACACGTTGGTGACGTCACAATACCAACCCAGGTTATCGAGTATAACCAAAAATTTTTCCAGGCAGATTAGCCAATCAGATTGAAATATTCAATCAAATTAAATTATTGTGTAATATTCTCTGACTATTTTTATATTTCTTTGTAGACCATACATACGCTCCAAGGGAAGGAAATTTGAAAGAGCCAGAGGACGTAGGAAGAGTAGAGGATACAAGGCCTAAACACCAGTTAATGCATATGGACATTAAACTATTGAAGAAGAGAAACATGTGTTTTTTGTCACATCAAAAACAACCTTTAGTTTTGTCTTATTTAATGAAACTGTGTAAGCAAATGTTTTTGTTTTAATTAAGAAATTGTAACAAATTTATCCAAAAAATTGGATATTTCGTAACTTTGCTTTCAGTTGCATTATTTTGACAAAACATAGACTATGACCACCACTGGATATTACTTTATCTACTATTCTAATTCTAACAACATTCATGTATTGGATCTTTTTCTCAATATTCACAATAGTACAATTCCCATTCAACATCACTGATGAAACTGACGGGTATTCAAAGTAATAATTATTAGTGATGATGCAAGTACAAGCCCAAATAGAATGCATTATGAAAACTATGAACATTTATATCAGTTTGAACTTCAGAATAAGGTTTAGGTGTATTGTGTTTAATGCCACTTGCAACAATATTTCAGTTATGTCGTGGCAGTCAGTTTTATTAATGGAGGAAACCGGAGCACACCACCGACCTGTCGCCAGTCACTGACAAACTTGTCACATAATCTTGTATCAGTAAATCCTGCCTGAGCTGAATTTGAACCCACAATGTTAGTGGTGATAGGCACTGATTGCTTAAGTAGTTATAAATCCAACTACCATACGATCACAACCACAGCTGCCCCTTCAACATAAGGAGCTGTAGGATTGACAGTTAAGATTAAATAGTGAACAAGATGAATACATTTGTGTGAAGTTTGGAACTGATGTCAATGCCTCTGCTGCTAAATAATTTGTTTTACGAGCTGAAATGTGCCCTGAAGTAGTGCACCAATACAATGTATAATTATTTTACAGTCAAACCTATATATAAAGGTCACTCAAGGGAACCTGAAAATGTGCCCTTTATATACAGGTTCATTAATTGGTAAAATAAGACTGCCCTTTATAGACAGCGATGTGATATATAGATGTGCTCTTTAAGGCAGGTCTGACTATTCAGAGCTGTTTACAACTGGTTTCTCCGTATTTTTTACCATAAAATATGGACTACGATTTACGGTAATGAAACTACGGTCTGTGGTCGTTGTTAGATCATTGGAAATTTTGTGTGACTGCATTGCAATCTATTAAATTGGAGTTAATTCCCTTTGTATGACTGGATTGCAATCTATTAAATTGGAGTTAATTTACCTTTGTGATCACGAGGTATTCCGAATAATGTGGAGCTAAGGCGAAGAAAAATACTGGTCTTCAGATATCAGTAACGATTGCTTGATCGCTTCCTGATTCTTTCGGGATTTTTCCTATGCTCAATAGTCAATACACAAGGTCGAAACATAAAATTGGAGGAGCGTCTGCATTTCAATAGCGATGGATAAAATTCTAGACGGGTGAACAGAAAATATTGATAGGCATCTAAAGGAGCTGTAAAAGTGCATCAGATGGCACTGGTTGAAGGTTAATGTAGTCTTGTAGAGTGTGTGGTGAAAGGGGAAAAGAAATAAATGCCCCTTACGGAATGAAAGGAAGATCGATGTTCCTGGCGAGGGGACATGCATGTTGTGTAACAAAATCATTGTTGTTGGCACACATTATATTGTTATTGTATAAGGTGTGTTGATTTTCTTTTTGGGTGGAACAATCAACACCCCCCCCAAATTTCCTCTTCTCTTCGAATCGCATCCCTGATGAAATGTTTAGGAGACTTGATATTTCAAGGTTGGCCTCTATGTCGGGGGGGGGGTTTTTTTGCCATGAAGCTGCTGGAATAGATGACAATAATAATCTATCCGGTCCACAACCACCAAAAAAGACTGATCAAAGAATGTTACAAAGACATCTTTCCTTGTGGAAAGTCAAAAAAGGATTTAATTAACGTCTTTAGCTGAACATGTGAATGATTTTTCTTGTGCTTGTGGTGGAAAGGACCAGTCAAATCTTTGTTTTCGTTTTGTAAAACTACAGAACTTGACAGAACACGAGCAGTGAGACAAGGTGCAAACCGATAACAACATTGAATCTATTATCGTAAAGTACCGAACTTTTCTCAAATTATTTCAAAGTTATCTTTCCCGATTCCAAAATTTTAAATAGCCTTCGGTGAGAAAAATGTTTGATTTTAATCTATCTCTTTGCAAAGAATATGTTCCTTTAGGATAAGGGGAACTGTCCCAATTCTTTGCATTATTTCTCTATATTGTCCTAAACCTAGTTATGGTGGTTTGAAATTTAATCTTTTTCCAGGTCTTGTGCCTGCCAATTTTTTGAGGTGATTCCATGCCTCCTTTGAAATGTACATTTTAATGCGAGTCAAATTAACGTTTTCATCAAGGACTTTCATTGAAACATCCACTATGTTCAATAAATGCATCAACTGACCAATTCTTTTGGGAGTTCCGAGTCTATTTTAAGGTGGGTAGTCCATGACAACATAGCTGAAAAGATAAAAATATATAAATTTGATCGATGACGAACATTTTTAATATACATACATATGCATTATTCTATAAACAGAAAATACATAATAGTGTAGTGTATCCTGCTGGAATTCTTTTTAGGGCACACTCTAAATCTGTAAAAGATTTATACTTTGCTCCAACACGGAGCACACTCTTCTTCTTCTTTATGTGTATATCCCTCCGCTACTCAGAGAACCACTTCTGCAAGTGTGCTGCTAATATGTATTAATTAGTTCAGGAAAATTCTTTACCAATTTCAGAATTCAGGAATCTTAAGTTCAGTATAATTCAGGAATTTAAAAGACCAATAACCTCCACCACTAGTTTCTATCGCTAACCACCACCGTTAATATGATCTATACATGTATTCTGCCACCGCAGATATAATTTCGCATATTCACAGTTTGTAATTTATATACAATGTCTCTATGTAAGCTGCATAAGCAGTATTCTGCAGTTCCTTGGACAAAGCACTTGATTAGCCTTTCACTGATAATATAAATTGGTTCATTTCCATTTCCTTCAATTAACACAATGGTTTATGCTCATACATGTATGTCACCCTAGTATATATATGTCGAGCACCCTTGATTTATTAGGATCTCTCAATTTTTAAAAGATAAAACCACCTAACAAGTATTGAAGAATTTATACTAGGTATTGTAATAATATCCATATTTTAAAAATCAGGCTAAATTTTTATATAACTAACCCTTATCTTTAAAAGGTAAAACTGACAGATGTCTTATTCTTAAAAGGTAAAATATAACAAAGTGACCACAGTCATGTCCTTAAAGGTGTAGGTCGTCTCTAATAACATCCACACTTAAAAATCAGACATAATTTGTATTAAATTAACCCTTTTCTTTAAAAAGTAAAATTGACAGTTGTCTTATCCTTAAAAGGTAAAATATAATAAAGTAACCATAATCACATCCTTAAAGGTATAGGTCGACTTTAATAACATCCATACTAAAAATTCAGATTAAATTTTTATTAAATTAATCTTTATCTTTAAAAGGTAAAATCGACAGTTATTCTATCCATAAAAAGTAAAATATATTAAAGTGACCATAGTCTTATCCTTAAGGCAAAATTTATAATAAAATTATCATTACTTATTCTTAAAAGGTAAAATTAAGTTTAACTGTAACCATTTCTTATTCTTAAAAGGTAAAATTAAGTTTAACTATAACCATTTCTAAGTTCATAAAAGGTAAGATTAAGTTTATCTGTAACCATTTCTTATTCTTAAAAAGGTAAAATTAAGTTTAACTGTATCCATTTCTTATTCTTAAAAGGTATAATTTTCTTTAACATCCATATAGAACTAGTAATGACAGGAGCCCTGAGGATACCCATGTCAATAAGGCCATACAGCAATATCTAGCAGTCTGCAACGCTCATGATGTAATGCAAAGCACAGTCCTCTTGTAAGAGATTCAATTTCATGTATCAGTTCATCTGTTTGAAACCTCATTGGAAGAGTAGGACTGGTGACATCCAGTATTAACTGAGTGAGTCTAATGTCATTTTTATAAATACTCTTGTAAAGTTTCTTATCCACTGTATTTAGTAGTGCTTTAATTTTATCTATAAATGGTTGTCTAGTTCGTTCCAATGACGGACATTTTATTAGAAAGTGAGGAGTGTCTTCAATATCACTATTGCACATTAAACATATTGCTGAGATTTGTCTCTTTTTGAATTTCGACTGTGTTTGTTGCAAGATATATGTGCCAGATAATAGTTTGGCCTTTGTGCTCGCTTTCATAATAGCTATCCGATTCATGCCTGCATTTTTCCAAACATTGTGTACAGTTCCATTTTCTTTCGTCCTTGGAATCAAGTATCTGATAGTAGATTTACCTACAGACCATTTTTCAATTTGCATTTTCCAATATTCATGAATCTTATTCTTTATACAAGTTTTCCATTTCTCTTTTGAGGGGGTGACAGATATCAGCTCAAAGACAGATGGAAGATCATAAAAATCCAGAATTTCCTTTGCATATAAAAACCAGCTGTGTGAAGAGACGTCTTTTATTAACACCTGTCGCATACATAATTCCTTTTCAATCCCTCCATATCTAATAATGGAACACAACTTCAAAAGTATTTGAGAGTGTATGAACGATTCTAATGGTAATTCACCAGATAGAATATAAATAGCAGCATCCGCTGTGCGCTCTGACAGATTCATGATCATCTTCAAAAAGGATTTATGATATGATGATAGTTTTGAGTAGTCCTTCTTAGAAAGTAATACACAGTCAAGTCCAAATAACATTCTTGGTCTCACATACATATTCCACATACGTATAATAACACTGGGGTTTATTCCATTATACCCATGCATTCCTGTAGCCATCAGCGCGTATGTTGTTCTTCGTGCAAGTTTGATTCTCTTTTCTATCAGATCATGTCCTCGTAGTTTTCTATCAATTCCAATGTGGGTATAAGATTCCGTATGAGCTATTTGGCGATCGTGAAGTGTAAAATTTTCATCAATATGTTGTTTCTTTTGGTTGAAGTTCATTACCTTGCTTTTGGTTTCGCTAATTGTATATCTTTCGTCATTCGCATATTGTTCTTGGCCTAGTAGCATTGTTTGAAGTTCTAACTGTGATCGTCCTAATAGAACAATGTCATCAGCACAGGTCGGACTGTTAACTTGAATGGAACCAATTCGGAAACCAAGATAGTTATTCTTGTAGAAATCTAATAACGGGTTTATGAAGACTTTATATAATTCCGGGGATAATAATCCACCCTGACGGACACCTTATTGTTCATAAAATGGACTAGATATTTTTCCCTCCCATTTAACCTTAGAGTGTAAATCTTGATAAAGCATCTTTGTCAATATCCATGTTTCCTTACTTATTCCAGTGTAGAAAAGTTTACGTAACATTGATTCATGCCATACAACATCAAAGGCCTTTGAAGCATCAATGTAGGCTGCATATGAAGATACGTTATTATCTAGAGATTCTGCTATTGCCTCGGTTAACAATAGACTAGCATTAGTAGGTGCGACATCCTTGCTGAAACCTCTCTGTAGGGGGTTCTGACTCTCTTTCAGTAACGGACTAATTTTATGTAGAATTACTTTCTCAAACAATTTTCCGATAACGCTTGACACAGTTATCCTTCTGTAGGAATTAGGATTATTTATTGGTTTATCCTGTTTCTTATATACAGGAGTAATTATTCCAGATTTAAAACAATTTGGTACAGTTCCTTCTTTAAATATTTTTTTCAAAAATAGACTTCAATAAATATACAAGAGATGGCCCACCGAATTTAAAGTGTTCAGCAGATAATAATTGTTCATCTTGGGATTTGCCATTTTTCATTTCACACACTAATTTGTCCAATAATTCTAGACTCACAAATTCTGTATCTGATTTATAATTGTTACGACAAAAGTCTGTGCACTACCATCGTCCATTTTGAAAATAATTAGTGTTGGGAAGTGTGAGTTGTACTCGGAGAAGTACTCGTACCAGGGAATAAATCTATGGGCTTAATCGTGTATTGTAAGACTAGTTTTTCAATGCATCATATTTTATTGGAATAAAAATAAACTACAAACAGAAAATTATATAAAAAATTCATAAATTGTCATTTAATGAAATAAAAACAATAGAATTAAGAAAATCGAGAAATCCGTCGCATTTGTAGCCTCTAGATGCTAGCAATACGTGATTAATTTCCGTAAAATAGGTGTCCATGTCCGGAAACCGGTTGATCATTTAGTCGCAACTTTCGCCCGTCGTACTTGTAGAACCCCAATCTGTATCTGTAGACGAATTTCTGCCAATCAAGGCACACCTCAATAAAAGAGGAAGGTTAATCCACCACTATAATAAATACGACGCGTAATATATATATATAAAAGTCACTATCACCACAAAGGGTTGATTTTTCCAAAATGGCTGCCGTTGCCATGGAAACGGCCAAAATGCACAAAAAAAATTGAAAAAGACAAAAATGATCATAGCAGGTTACTCGCCCAACAGAAATTGATGAAACTTGATAGGAACAACATCCACATCTAATGGAACGAGATAAGCCAAAACAATCGGAATCGGTTGGACAAACTGTGCTGCAGTTGCCATGGAAACAAAAAAGGGGGGATTTAAAAAATATTTGGATTCCTTTCATCAAACTTCATGAAACTTTGTAGGAATATCCACCGTATTGTGTGGCAGCCTTAGAGGGGTTGAAAAAAATTCAAAATGACGGCCGTTGCCATGGTAACCAAGGTGCAAAAAATGTTAAATTCACTCCGAACAGCGGATCCTTTTGAAACTTGACACAAAAATAGATCATCACTCAAAATTGTTCTCTTTGTTTTTAAAATTTTCAAAATAGCCGCCAATATAAAAATTTAAAAAATCGTTAAAAATTCATTCTGCATATTTTTAGTAACCCTTTTGGCGGGCGCGTCACATTGGTCCCACTGAATCACTACAAGTGTAAGTTGTTTCTGAAGATCGTCCATAAAATAATACCTTATACATTCTACGTGTAATAAGTCAGCATTATTCAATAAATGTTTTTCCACCAGTCTGCAGCCTGTCAACAGTATACTCCATCAGACTTCAATTATCTTAGCTAATTTGAGCTTACTAAAAGATATATCAAATCTAGGATCTGAATGCCCTTTAAACATCAAACGCCGTTGGCGTCATATGGACCTGCATTTTGTGGTCATTATTGATCAAACCCTGTTTTGTGAGATACCAATAGTGTCAGACTGAAAGAATATTGTTATCGTTTACCGTTATTTTGAACAAAGTAACAGCGACGGAGTAAATATGGTTCAGAGAATTCCCTCAACAACCATTTCAACATGTTTCAATGATATACATGTACTAGTAGTATCCGTACGAAGTTATGAATCAGACAGTGATTTCTCATTTTTTAGCCAGTAAATTCTCATTCTTCTCAACTCAAATCAGAAACTAATGTGGCCTAACGTTATTCTCCAAGCCTCTGTAGCTTACAAGGAATCCTACCACAACCCTGTAACCACTAGTACACAAAAACCTGAATATTGCCGAATTACTGTTTCATTGGAGGTTCAACTATCATCAAGCAACCAATCAATTTAACAGTAGACAAATTAAATGTCAAATTGTGATATTTCCATAGTGAATTCACAGGCACTTGTTTCTGGTAAAAAAAACCATATACCTAGATACTAATAATACCACAAGGTACGTAACCGTTCATTTGTAAAAAAAAATCTATGTCATCGCGATTTTCGCGTTTTTTTCAACTCGACGGACGTCAGCATGGAGGAATGGCCTACATCATCTGAAACTATGATAATTTATCTACTAAATGATGTATAAAACACCTACCTCTGCTGAACCTAAACAATACAACAGACCTTTTTCTTGGGGTCACGTATCAGCTTTCATCAATGAAACAAGAAACTGGCATGTTGCTGCCTTGCAGTGAAAGAAAAAAGAAGAAAAGTTGTAATAAAAATGTTAAAAAAAATACTAAGATGTTAGAAAAATATATACAAATGTATATTGATTGGAATGCATGGAATTTCATGCGGGCTTTATCCAACTGTAATTGAGATACACAATATTTTCACCCAGACAATTTTGAAGTAGAATGTATGTAGTCTTTTCGAGCATTTATAAGTGGTATTCAGTGGCGGATTCAAGGGGGACTTCAACCCCCCCCCCCCCCCCCCCCCCGGTCGAATAATTCAAGCACATATATTAACATACGCTTTTCAAGGTTAGTTAACGTCACGATATGACTTTTAATCGAATGGTTTCGATCTGTGTGATGAAAGTAAATGAAAATACAAATTAATTTCTTTGTATTGAATTAATCTTCAAAGAGGTAATTATGCTAAATCAAATTTTATTTGAAGTTTTTATGAATGTATTGTCAAAATACCAATTAATATCAGGTATTGTCTTAAACCGTTATATAAACATGTCTAGTGTCATAATTTCATATAGGTATAACCACCAACACCTGTAAATTGAGGCTCTTTCAAGGAAATTCTTTCTTAAATATCATTTATTTTTACAAAAAATTTAAAGGCAAATGTTGCTGTATTACACAAAATTAAAAATACACGAGTTTCCGTTTTGAAAATATATGAATACAGCTAGCATATTTTAAACTCTAAATGAAAATATATATACAATATACGTACATTGTCGGTAAATATAAAATTTATTTGTACGAGCTTTAGAAACAGGCAGAATAGCGAGCCTTTGGCGAGCTTTTCAGGCCTGTTTCGCAGCGAGTACAAATGAATTTTATATTTAACGATAATGTACGTATATTGTGTTTATCCTGCAATGTAAAAAAAGTCGGAAAACTTGTCAGATTTAAACAAAAAAGACAGAAACAAGCGTCATTCCTCGCCTTTCATAAATGTTGTCAAGGGTGTCTTCTTCGTGGTCCGCGTTACATTAGTACCAGTTTAATACTTGTCTGCGCCCTCCGCTGTACATAGCTACAGGGTACCAGGAAAGTTTATTCGTATAGTACGAAAAGTTTATTCGTCTAGTACGAATAAAGCAAAAATTTATTCGTATAGCATATTTGTACAGCAAATGTACTGATTGCAGGATAAATATACAATATACGTACATTGTCGGTAAATATAAAATTTATTTGTACGAGCTTTAGAAACAGGCAGAATAGCGAGCCTTCGGCGAGCTTTTCAGGCCTGTTTCACAGCGAGTACAAATGAAATTTATATTTAACGACAAAGTACGTATATTGTGTTTATCCTGCAATGTCAAAAAAGTCGGAAAATTTGTCAGATTTAAACAAAAAGGACAGAAACAAGCGTCATTCCTCGCCTTTTATAAATGTTGTCAAGGGTGTCTTCTTCGTGGTCCGCGTTACATTAGTACCAGTTTCATACTTGTCTGCGCCCTCCGCTGTACATAGCTACGGGGTACCAGGAAAGTTTATTCGTAGGCTGAAAAGTTTATTCGTAGGCTGAAAAGTTTATTCGTAGGCTGAAAAGTGTATTCGTCTAGTACGAATAAAGCAAAAATTTATTCGTATAGCATATATTTGTACAGCAAATGTACTGATTGCAGGATAAAAATACATATAAAATAATTAAAATTAATTAGAAATAAAATCGACTTAAATTAGATTTTTTTCCCTGCTATTGCTCGAACCCTTGATCACTTTACAAAACTGCCAAAACACACATACACCAGACCAGAAGAAGCTGATGTAACTTCTTTGTTGAATTCCATTTGCAACTTTGATTTTGTCGTAACCATTGTTATTGTTCAAATGTGCCTGGCTTTTAAGAAATGGCTCAGCAGGTCACTAGATTTAGATTAAACTTATTTTATTGTTAACTATATAACATTTGGATCGGACACAAGTTATTCCAACTTACAAAGGTCCTCTACCCAGATCACTACAAGAGAGATCACTTGACGGCAGAGCCTTAAAAAGCGTAAATTTAATTCAGAGCTCACTAGACTGCAGAGCAAATGTTGAACAATCCAACCACCAGTGTTTTGAGAGGAGTGCTAAAGTATGTGAACCGCTAGACATAGAGGTTAAAAAACCTAGATTTGCGGGAGACAAATAATGAGAGATAATGTTGAAGACTACTTTAGGAAGTCAATAACTGTACCTTTTCTCTACTGTACGGTAAGTGAAATGAAAACAAGGTTTACCGACCTCCACGCCAGAACCGCTTTGGGACTACAGTTGGTTCCATCAATTATTGAAAATACTGCTCCATATCTGAGCCCCTCTCCACCCCCCGTCAACCGAGTCTCTGGATCCGCCCCTGGTATTATAAATATCCCCCCGGTAGCATAATACAAGTGCGTGTACGAGTGGTAGTGATTGCGTTCTAAATGAGAATTATTTTTTATAATTCAGGTTTATACACATAAGGACAAATTTCGCTTCTCCTCTTGGTATATTTAAGTCCATAGTATTTTTCATACACCACGAACTACTTTTGTTTTCAGTCATTACCCATTGTTTCGGCCATTGTGGGTTATTATCTGTTGTTCTTCTCGAACTCTCTTTTAAAATATTTCTACTGCATAATTCTCAACTGTCTTGGATTTAACTAACTATTCTATGTGTCACTATTCACATATATGCTATGAACAATAACAACGACAACAGGACCAAGTAAACATAGCTTACACGTGCGTATATATACTTTAAATTTGTGTGACTGGATTTTTAAATTTCACAGCACGTGAGTTTGTTTCTATTTT
Organism: Bathymodiolus brooksi; assembly: GCA_963680875.1. Classification (NCBI taxonomy): domain Eukaryota; kingdom Metazoa; phylum Mollusca; class Bivalvia; order Mytilida; family Modiolidae; genus Bathymodiolus; species Bathymodiolus brooksi. The sequence continues at coordinate 44,279,487 of OY804579.1, forward strand.
CGTTACCGTAACTGTTATTATGAGTGGTAGGAAACGAAAAAATTATGACCCTATTGACCCTAGAAACTGGCCAAAAGAACGCTATATTGAAAAGTTGAAGCATATGGGAATCGGAATCAACACTTCATGGAAAGTGGAAGTGTTGAGACAATTACATATGGCAAATCTTCCTAACAATACTACTATCACATCTGATCAGGAAGAGGAGATCAATGTAGTGCAAAATACGTCAGAAAACGTTCAAGTTACTAACGTTCCAGCCGTAACGACAGCAGCTTCATCGGGACTAGATCGCCAACGCCCTGTCGTAAATTCCGCAGCTGCGGAAGGATTCTCTTCACTAGGAAGTGAATCGCGTATGAATACATGTAGCACTACAGACGTGCAAAATGTAAATAATGAGGCCCTGTTAAGGGAAACCACGTGCGCATTACGATCAGCCACTGAAACTCTTTCCAGTATTTCAAAATTTATGTTACAACAATCAAATAATACTGTAGAATTTGACAAAACTGGATACACTCTGGCTTCCGCCGTGAAGGCTTTGAATAGTATCGAAGATTTACCAGATTTACGAGAAGTAAACACCACCGGAGTTAATTTACAACAGTGTTTAGTCATCAGAAGGCCGTGTACTCCGAAGATCTGCCTAAAATGGATTTTGTATCTCCACCCGTAAAGAAACAAATCCTTGAAGGTAAGGATATAAATTTAATCCCCATCCACCACCTTTAATAGCTGTCATGAAATTATTTCTTATTCTACATGTACATGTATTATATATTATATTTTCATTATTTGTTGTCTCAGTGGTTGTATTCACTTCGGGGATAATTTCTGATTTTTCTATCATAAATTCCAAATTTGAGGTTATGTTGAAATTAAGGTCACAACACTCCTAACTTATAGCACAAACCTTGCACACTTTTCTGAGTTCTACAACCCAGATATCTACATTCCTTTCTGATACTTCAACTGGGCCGCAGCTCAACAAGGAATGAAGAAATCTGGGAGGTATAGCTTGGTGTCTTGTAGTAGCTTTATACTGGGTCAGACACTGGTCGTCTTCCAGCCGCTCTGATTCCCTCCAGTCTAAAGTTATGTTTGACAAGCAAACCGCAGTTTGCCTACAATGACACACTATTCTCGATCTGTCTATTTAAAATACTGGATGTTGTGATAGTACGCTGAGACAGCCAAACGCCAAATAAATATATGTTTTGTATATAGTAGTATGTTAGTTTGTTTTTTGTAATAAACATATTATCTATGCTTGTGTCCTTTGTGTATAAACGCCAATTTAGCAATTTGCTTTTGCTATATCATGTCGAGAACAAGCTGTATTTCATTAATATATATATTGATGAAGTCTGTTTTTACTACACCATCAGTTTGTGACCGGTAGACATATAGCTCCACTAGGACACACTATCCTGATACCATTCTAACCAGACATTTTTATTCCTCCTGAATGCTGCTGTGTGCTTAGCAGTGAAGCAGCAAATTTTAATTTTATTGTCTTTGATGTGACCAAAACAGGGCTCGGACCCACGATCTACCACACTCGATGTGAGCACACTGACCATTACACCACCGATGCCGTGAGAATAAAACGAAGTGATATCAGTGGTATACATGTATACAGGGCCGTCTTAACAACATAATAGGCCCCCGGGCAAAGCAGTGCACTGGGGTCCCTACCAACAACTTACAGGAATACAAAGGTAAATGGTCGATAAAATTAAACGTATATTTATTGTAATGGTACTTGCAACAAAGTGTTTAAACATTAAAAAAAACATGCTGTACAGCAAAGATTAATCAACACAAACGGTTTTTTTTTAATTTTCATTATATTAAACATGTTTTGTATTTAGTCCCACATCAGGGCAGTCCAACGTCAGAGCCTATGTTTATATAATATAAGTCTGCTTAGGACAAGGCCTAAATATTTAAACATTCTGCTTCCATAATGATCAAGTCCTTCCTTACATTGTACTTCAATAGTTATCCTTAATCCCATCTGTGTGCTGATTCACAACATTGTGATGCAAGGCCTAGCCTCATCTCTGTCTAGGTCTACATTCTACAATTTTTGCATCTTGTATATACACGGCTTGTCCATTCACATATCACAAATTATCAATACATTGTTATTAGTACTGCATCATAAATTCGTAAACTTGATTAACTACTACATGCTTACCATACAAGTGTTCTAAATGAATCTCAGATTCCATTTCTAATAACCAATGGTATATAAATATACCAATATTATTGCTATTAACTGTCAAGCGAGTTGAAGTGACGTTAACATATATGCTTTTACATTATACAGCTGCGAGATCTGTACACATACATGCACGTGAGGTTTCAGAGGTGACCGTGACACTAAATCAGAGGCGAATGACAATGTCCACTTGTTATCATAACAAATAACATTAATATTGTTCATTATTTTAAGTAAAACACGGTCATGCTAAATATGCATTTTCCAGCAATGAATATATATAGTTTAATATACAATTGAATCTCGTTATCTCGAAGTTCACGGGACCGTTCCAAAATTTCGAGTTATCCGAAATTCGACTTAAGGGGAGTGAGGGATTAAGTAAGATAGGCAACTTTATCTATTTATTGACAACAAGTCACAACATACATAGATTAGCATGGGACTCCCTATGCTCGTGGGGCCCCCGGACAACTTCCCAGTGTGTCCATGCGTTAAGACGGCCCTGGGTATATACTAAAAAAAATGTATCACTTCAAAGTACCAAGCTTAAACGTATCCTCAATAATTCACTTCATGTTCATTGTTAGGTGGATGGTGTGAAAAGTATAGACTAGAAGGTGAAGGTTGCAGTGTGTTCGAAAATGCCAATGGACACTGTAGATGTGCACCAGGATTGTCCTGCACATTAATCAAAGATTCAACAATACATAAAAGGAGTATGATTTTTGAAGGTCACTCGGAGTGTCGGCCATAACCTAAATTGAGATTGCATTTCAATAAATCTAAAATGGGTTTAAATCTTTTACTTATAATCATATATTACTGATAAACAACCTCTTCATGATATTTGTGAAAATATGCGTTTCATATATAGACACCCTAACAACAATGTGTCGTGGTATCAACATTTTGACAAGGAACTGACTAATGCTTTTGCTAAAAATGATTATGTACTTATTACTGGTGATAAAAATATAAACTATTTGAAACCCTTGCCAAGTAACTGGGAAACTATGTTATCAACATATGGCCTTGATCAATTAGTCCATGGTCCAACTCGAGTTACCAGTAAGAGTGTAACTTAATAGATCCCATTTATACAAGTCGACCAGAAGAAGTCATGCAAGTACGTGTTTCTACTTACTGTCTAGGTGACCATTATCTTGTAAGTAGTTCAGTAAAATATGGTAAAAGCAATAAGAGCGAAACACGTATTAATAAGCATACTGTAATTAGATACCTAAATTTTAAAAATTAAAATGAAGAACTATTTCTTCGGGACTTGAAAAATCAGAATTTCAATTTAATATTACAAATCACCGATCCCGATCTAGGCCTTGATTCGTGGTATGAAAAGTTCCGTTATACCCTAAATAAACATGCCCCTTTAATTTCTAAAAGAGTAAGGAAAAATAAACAACCCAAATGGCACAAAAAAGAATTTGCTGACCTACGTCAGCAAATGGATTATTATCATGGTATAAAAGATACCGAGAATTAAAAAAACCAAAAAGAAACAAATTGACATCATCCAGTACAACCAGTAAAGCTAATTATTTTTCAGAAGCTATTAAATCTGGTAATAATGTAGTTGAATTATGGAAACACTAAAAGGACATAAACTCAGTATCAAAATGTCCTATAAAATGTATAAATATTGATGGTAAAAAATGTGATAATATTTGATATATTTGTAATAATTTTAATAACCATTTTTCGTCAGTGGCTGAACGCATCATCAAAAATCCCAACTTGAATGCGTCTTCTGAAAAATTAGAAAATTGGGTTAGTTCAAAAATACATTTTCATATACATGTACTTGTATTCTACCAGAAGAAGTACTTACTGAACTTTTGAAGTTGAATATTCACAAATCCAGTGGTTTGGATGGTATAAGTCCTAATATTTTGAAAATGTCAGCTACTGTTATTTATTAATCGTTAACCCATTATTTTAAAACTTAAGCTGGCTAGAGTAACCGCACTTTATAAATCAGGAGATATTGCAGATATGAACAATTATAGACCCATATCAGTATTTCCTAGCTTATCTATTAAGTTATTTGAAAAAGTAGTTTATGCACAGATTTATGAATATCTAATCAAATACAAACTGATTCATCCGAATCAATCTGGTTTCGGATCTAAGCATTCTTGTGTGACAGCTCTTACTAAAATTGTTCATCATATTCTAAAGGAAATGGATCAAAGGAATTACACAGGGGTTTTGTTTCTTTATTTTAAAAAGGCATTTGACATGGTTAATCACACTATTTTATTATCAACGTTAAAATTATATGAACTTGATGACTTATCTTTAAATTGGTTTAGATCATATTTGTCGGAAAAATCTCAAAAAGTAATTATAAATGATTATGAATCATCTCCACAAGATATTGGATATGCATATGGAATACCACAACGAAGCATACTTGGCCCTTGCTTTTTCTTTTGTATATAAATGATTTACCTCTTTATGTAGAACATAGTAAGTCAGATTTGTATGCAGATGATACCACTATACCCTTCTCGTCTAATTCCATATCTGATATTAACATTAAGTTGAGTGAAGATATGGAAAAGGTACAGGAAGTGAGTACTAGTAATGATATGGTTATAAATACTATGAAATCAAAATCAATGATAATGGGTTCATCTAAGAAGATATATTTTGAGTCTAATTTTAATATTTTTCATGACGATGCTTTATTGACCGATGTAGAATATGAAAAATTACTTGGAATTACTATTGATAATTATTTGTCTTGGTGTACGCAAATTAATAATATTGTTTCGAAGATTTCATCAAGGCTTAGGTTGATGTGTCGTTTGAGAACACACTTACCCACTGAAGGTTTAATCGTGTACTATAATGGATATATTCTACCACTGTTTGATTTTTTTGTACTGTATGGGGAGAAACCACAAATTTGAATCTTGAAAAACTGTGTAAATTACAAAAGCGTGCAGCAAGAATTATTCTTAATACTAAATACGATATACCATATCTCTTCAATTATTTTAAAGAATAACTTGGTTGGCTGTCTATTCAAAATAGATTAGAATATCATAAAAGTGTTTTAATGTATAAATAATTATGCTCCTGGTTATTTGTGTAATTTATTTGATAGGAATACAAATGCTAATGTTTATTCATTAAGATCATCTACAAAGGGAAATTTGTTCGTTCCAAGAACAAATTCTAGCTTTATGAAACGAACTTTTCACTACTCCGGAACTATTTTATGGAATTCTTTACCTCCTAACTTAAAATGAATACAAAATATCGAAAATTGAGGTTTGCATATATATAGAGATTGTATAATATTATTTAGCAATGTATTAATTATCTTTACATTTAAATCAATTATATGTACGATTATTGGTCTATCTAAGCTGTTTTCAGATATTTTGTGTGATATCCGTACTTTTCATACATTTCAAAAATAGTCTTCTCTAAGATCCTAATGTTGATTATTTTGATTTTATTTTACACCGTTTACTCAATTAATATTCTTATTTAGTAAGAAAAGTACAAACATTTTTATTATTTCTAAATACAATATACTATACATGAATTTGTTCAGAATAATGAATATAAAAGGAATTAATAAATGTGTTGTTTACATCTGCAAGCAAGGGAGATAATCGAAATGTGGGGCATCATATCTGTGTCTATCGAGTACACGTTAAACTCCCCTAATTATTCCCTCTTTTTGTACCAATGATGTCACCAATCTTGATATATTTAGGCACATGTGTCTCTTATCTTTAAGGTATAACATTGGTTCAAGTTTCTGATAATAATTCTACTTTCAAAGACTGAATACTAAAGACGAAAATGTTGAAGGAGATACTTGTGCTTTTATCAGTCTGCTTTACAGTTTCTGTCGCCATAGCCAGGGTAAGGAATTCATGGACAATATTTGTTTTAAGTAATGTACTCCAGGATAGTTAAAGTCCTATTTAAAAAGAAAAGGAGCCTTATGTAGACAGTTTACGGACAGTTTGCAGTTTTAGCTAATTTCAAAAAAGCTTTTTTGCTAAAAGATACAACAAATCCACGAATAATAACTTAGCGTTGAATGCCCTTTAACGTGGAGCGTTAGTCACCATTTTCCCTGTTCCGTTCTTTCCATATGGACCTGCATATTTTGTCGCAATTCGTCAAACTCCGGTTTTGCGAGGTACCATCAACGTCAGATTGATTTTTTTTTATCGCTACCGTTATTTTGAGCAAAGTAACAGTGATGGAGTAAATAGGCTTCAGAGAATCCTCCCGACAGCCGCCCCAACATGTAAAATAAAGTAAATTACATTTTGTACAAATTCAGTGAAAATAAATAAACATACGACTGTTTTTATTTGAATTTCCTATATATGTAGATATTCTGTGCGGACAGCACAATCAGGGCCGATTAGTGACGTAGACCTACCTTCATCAACAGCATGCCAAAAGCGGCTTGTGTTAATTAATGTATATTTGTTTGTAATCTCATAAATCATGTGGTGGAGTAAACCTTAGGTAGTCGTACAACAAAAATACCACAGTTTAAAAGGGAAGACCATTCACGAAAAAAGTAAACCGATTTGTTTACACTTTTGCCAATTTTGGGATTGCAAGCCTTCTCATTTTATACTAAAAAAACACTATTTCTTACCATTCACTATTTAATTTTCACCGATATAGTGTCTAGTACCTGTGATGTGAGCGTGGGAATGCCAGGTTAATACATTTCTCAGAATCGTAACCATGACTAGATTATTTCGTATTTATTTTAGACACAATGTAAACACGATTCCGAATGTGGAACAGGAGAATGCTGTTTTTATCACGAAGGACCAATGGTTGCCAGTAAAAAAAGAGACGCTCTTTTACCTTTCGGACACATAATGGCTCAAGGTAAGCAAATAAATTTAATATAATAGTTGTAATATTTATAAGAGAATGAGTTTTGTTTTTCACATAACCAGCATTCTAATGTAGTTGTTTCCTGTTTTGTGATTGGACAATGCTTTAATTTTCACGGTATCAATTCCACGTTTGAAAAGCATGAGCATTTTTTAAAGAATGTTAGCCGCTTACGTCATCTTGTCAATAATGTGGCAATACACATCTATACACATGATTACATTAGAATGGAGATAACTGTATTGTATTTGAAAATATCACGGTATCAATTGTCGATTTAATGGTCTTACATGAAACTACTTTTTTCACGGACGAAGGAATGTTTCCCTTATTCACTCATCTGTCAGATGATTACCGCTTATGTTATCTTGTCAATAATGTGACAATACACATAGATCTATACACATGATTAAACTAGAATGGAGATAACTGTATTGTATTTGAAAATTTCACGGCATCAATTGTGGATTTAATGGTCGCAAATATCCGTTTACTGGCTCCGCTAACGCGTCGCCAGTAAACTCAATTTGCGATCATCAAATCTCCAATTGATGCCGTGAAATTTTCAAATACAATACAGTTATCTCCTAATTAGTAACCTTTATTTTCTAAATCGGAGCCTAGAATCACCTATTCTATAGTTGCGGAACCGTAGCTCTTATGGTCCTTGGCCAGTTTTCTGATATTTGCGGACCATATGACTACATATGAGAAAATTGGCCAAGGACCATAAGAGATACGGTGCAACAGCTACCTATTTTATAGTGAGACAGACTGTATGCATCCTACGATATTATGCAATAAGAAGAATTTGAAGATACCAATTAATTTAGTCTTAAAGCAAGCAGGAAAATTCATGAGTAAAATATATAGGGTATTCTTCGTTTAATGAGTAAGCACGTCGTTTTCACGATGTATGATTGCTCTACTATGGAGGTAGAAAAGAAGTACATTGTCATGTGATCTGTAAAGAAATGTATACGTAGGGCACTGTCAATAGTCGTTGAAGTGGCAAAACTGAAAACACGAGAAGGGATGAGAAAGAATGACGAAGAACTGCAATAAAAGGACGATATTTCTATATATGGTTATTTCCAAGGATATCATGTACGTATATCCCTTTACCCCAACTGGTCGAAATTCGGTACACATAATCAAAGTTTAACCCGCTTTGAAAAGCATGCTGGTTAACCGAAATTGTTCTGTGTGAAGTCAAATCTTGTATTTTGTAAAGTTTTCTAGGTCAGAAGAGTGTTGTCTCTTCTTCTTCGATTTATGGATTCTGATTACCCCTTTGGTATCTTCAAACTCTTCTTGTTTAACACCAAGTCAACAATTTTTCAGCTATATTATAGTGAGAACAATTTACATTGAATGATTTTATGATGATATCCGATTTGTACTAGAGCAAAAGCTTAATTGGATCTTTATAGTGAAAAAACGGTCCGCGGATAGGCATGTCGCTACACTTGGACACATTATCCTGATTTCAAGCAAATCGGTCTATATTCCATACTTGATGCTGCGTGCTTAGTGGAGAAGCAGCAAATACCAAATTCATTATGCTTGATTTGACCACACCGAGATTTGATCTCATGATTTATCACACTCGGGGTGAGCACACTTACCAATACACCACCGATACACAGGGTCGTCTTAACAGTATTACTAGGCCCCCGGGTAAAGCAGTACAATGGGACTAATACCTACACAACCACTCACAGGAATAAAATTGGAAATGTCGATAGAATTAAACATAAATTTATGTATTGGTACTTCCGACAAAATCAGTGTTTATACATTTAAATACATGCTGTACACAACATACAGATTCGCATGGGGTCCCTATATTTGTGCCCCCCCCCCCCCCCCCCCCAGGCCACTCCCCAGCGTGCCCATGCGTTAATACGGCACTGCCGACATATGAGCAGAATAAAATTAATACAATAATCAGCATTAAATATCAATGATATATACTAAAGGTTATTAACACTTAAGCTTTGAAGTTTGACAAGTTCCTCAATAATCCACTGCTTGTCCATTGGCAGGTGGATGGTGTGAAAAGTATAGAGTAGAAGGTGAACATTGCAGTTCGATCGAAAAGATGAATGGACACTGTGGATGTGGACCAGGATTGAAATGCACAATGATCAAAGATCCAACCATAGCTGTACATATTCCTCCCACCATATCAACAATACATAAAAGGAGTATGCTTTTTGGATACCACGAGGAATGTCGGCCCATAGCCTAAATCGAGATTGCATTTCAATAAATCTAAAACTGGGCTTAAATCTTTTACTTATGATCATATATTACTGATAAACAACTTCTTCAGGATATTTGTGAAAATATGTATCTCTTGTTTCATCAAAAGGTAAATAAAACCTCAATAAGAAAATGACACTTATTGTTTGTTTGTAATGAGAAATTCTGAACATTAATGCAATCTAATAGATAAAATATGACAGTATTGTTATAGATATTTGAACGAAAATGGCAGAGATAAGTTGTGTTGTGGTTATGGTGTTTGACGCCACTTTCCACAACATTTCAGTTATATCGTGGGGGTCAGTTTTATTGGTGGAAGAAACCAGAGTACCCGGAGAAAACTACCGACCATGTCGCAAGTCACTGACAAACTTTATCAGATAATGTTGTATCGAGTACACCTTGCCTGACCAGAGGGTTAAGATATTCTGTCTTCTTTTAGTGCATCATAGCAATCGCGCAAGTGTAGCCCACGTGTGAGTAGAATATAATTGGATGAGCAGCGCCGTTGCAAGAAATGTTTAGTCTTCATTTTGAAGTTAACGCAGAATATTAACCTTCGTGAAGCAAAGATTTATGATAAGTAGTTCTCATCAAAACTAAGCTTTCCTTCACCAATGAAACTGATCGCCACGATATAACTGAAATAATGTTGAAAGTGGCGTTTTTATACAAAGGAGGGAGAAAAAAAACCTCACTTTTTATTAATAGAATATATTGTGAAAAGAGCATCCATTTCAGTAATTTATTCAGGTCCATTATGATTTATTGCCCCGAGGGAATTCAAAATACAAAAAATGGACCGAGTGTCTTCGCTGCGGGTACAACACATCTTTTAGAAATTCGAGAATGTCGATTGATACATGCCCACAATGGTAGATTATCATTGACGCTATTAATAATAACATGAAATATCAAAATACAAAAATACGACAAATGCACATGTTTGATTCTCCCAAGGCGAGCACGGATTAAGAGGGGGAGTGCCCCTTAGAATTCGCGAAGTATATGTTAAGCAGCATTTTAGATATCGGAATACTACGTATTTTTCGCGATCTATAAAATGCTCTACAATATTCCATTGTCATAGAAACAAAGGAAGGAACAACAAAGAAGATAGGAAGATACAAAAAAAATAAGCAAACACAGAAGTAAAAACACTCTTTCTGTGATATATAACTATTTACCAGTATGTCATGTTCATCCATCTAAGGGCATATTAGGGCGAGGTATCATGGTCATCCTCGTCTAACATGCATCTTAAAAAATCTTGTGCAAGCTTTGCTAGTTGTACAAGGTTGCCCTTAGTGGGTTTTTTTAAAAAATCTAAATCAATTTTTATGTAAATATCAATACAATGTCAGTACATTGACGTTATTGAAAGCTGCCACAAGTAGAGTTGGCTGCAAATATGATATAATTAATGCCATGTGATACCCTAAATCACACAATCATTCAAAAAGCGACGTCATTCCCAAATCTCTGCCCACTGCCTCATATATACTACCTGTACCCACTAGTACACTAAAACCTGAATACACGCCTTGAAGGGACAAATATATAAGATATTTTCGCTAGGTCGTGCAAACCTCCTTCCAGAGAGGGTCATCCGACAGTTAATTGGGACCAATTAAATACACAACTCGTCCTAGGGATGGGGCTTTATGAGTGCATTAACTAGGTGATTACCGTCATATTGGAATTTTGTTGAGAGGAAGGGAAAAATAGATTTATCGAAAATTGAGGTTTGCATATATATAGGGATTGTATAATCTTATTTAGCAATTTATTAATTATCTTTACATTTAAATCAATTATATGTACGATTATTGGTCTATTAAGCTGTTTTCAGATATTTTGTGTAATATCCGTACTATTCATACATTTCAAAAATAGTCTTCTCTAAGATCCTAATGTTGATTATTTTTATTTTTTTTGCACCGTTTACGTAGTGCACAATTAATATTCTTATTTAGTAAAAAAAAGTACAAACATTTATATTATTTCTAAATACAATATACTATACATGAATTTGTTCAGAATAATGAATATAAAAGGAATTAATAAATGTGTTGTTTACATCTGCAAGCAAGGGAGATAATCGAAATGTGGGGCATCATATCTGTGTCTATCGAGTACACGTTAATCTTGTCTAATTATTCCCTCTTTTGTACCTATGATGTCACCAATCTTGATATATTGAGGCACACGTGTCTCTTATCTTTAAAGTATACAATTGGTTCAAATTTCTGATTAACAATTCTACTTTCAAAGATTGAATATTAAAGACGAAAATGTTGAAGGAGATACTTGTGCTATTATCAGTCTGCTTTACAGCTTCTGTCGCCATTGCTAGGGTAAGGAATTCATGGACAATATTTGTTTTAAGTAATGTACTCCAGGATAGTTAAAAGTCTTATTTTAAAAAAAAGAAGCCTTATATAGACAGTTTACGGACAGTTTGCAGTTTTAGCTAATTTCAAAAAAGCTGTTTTGCTAAAAGATACAACAAATCCACGACCGAATAATAACTTATCGCTGAATGCTCTTTAACGTCGAGCGTTAGTCGCCATTTTCCCTGTTCCGTTCGTTCCATATGGACATGCATATTTTGTCGCGATTCGTCAAACTCCGGTTTTTGCGAGGTACCATCAACGTCAAATATATTTTTATTTTTATCGCTACTGTTGTTATTTTGAGCAAAGTAACAGTGATCGAGTAAATAGGCTTCAGAGAATCATCCCGACAGCCACCTCAACATGTAAAATAAAGTAAATTACATTTTGTACAAATTAAGTGAAAATAAATCAACATATAAATATGCAATAACTGTTTTTATTTGAATTTCATATATATACACAAAGAAAAAAGTTAAGCACCCCCTGATTAAGACATAATAAGTTACACTAAGTTTAGATTCTAATATGTATATTGATTATAGCAAGAACAGTGTTCCATTAAAAGGATGTGCTCACACAGGTGTGACCATTATGTCTAATATCGACTAGTCATGCACGTGAACCTAGATACGATAACGTAACCCTCAGTCCGCTTTTGCTCCCAGCGAGGGTTACGAATCGGTCCCATTCAACGTATGGGAGCAGCGCCCGGAGTGATTCACACCGGGCGGTTTTTTGTCCTAATTCCGTTGTAAGTGGTTGGAAAAATTAACGGGGGTGAGATAAATATATTTAGGTAAACCTTGAGGTGTTAAGTAAACGTTGCATCAATCCATGGTAGACTTATATCCATCTGAAAATTTGAATGCATGAAATCTTCTTTCTGTCTGACATTTTGTTTACAAGTTGTTATTTCACGTGCACTTGCCTCGTTTTGGAGATATCCTTATTTGGATCAATCGTAGTAATATATTATAGTAAAGTTTTTCATATTTGGCATTCAGATCCGCCCATCACGAGAGTATACGTAAGGTGCCATGGCGGACAAGAAACAATTTTCGAAAACTAAATCGATCGTGAAGGTAGAAACAGGTATTGTAACACTTATTTCGTATCGCCATTACTTAAAAAGTGTAGGGAATAATAAGTTATGACCAGATATGCAAAAAGAAAGTTGAAATATTCACTTAACGAAAATTTTAATTTGCTCCCATACGTTGAATGGGACCGATTCGTAACCTTAACTGGAGCACAAGCGGAATGAGGGTTACGTTATCTAACGTGAACCATGCCTCTCAAGCATTACTCAAAATTCAGTATGTTCACGCTTCGAATTTGGGTATTTAAGTCCGCTGTTTTAAAAAAGTTATTCATTCTCAGGAAGCATGGTACGAAGGCGAATATCAGAAGCACAAAGATGGCAAAAAACCGGCATGCATAAAACAGGGATGTCCATCAAAGCTATTGGGCTACCACTATTCTGTAGTCAGCCGACTGGTGAGAAAACACACACACACCAACAGTGTGAAAGACTCGCTAAGATCCGGCAGAACACGGGTAACATCTGATCGTGACAACAGGGCATTGCAGCGTTTGGTTAGACGGATGCCATTCACAACCAGTCCCGTACTCAAACAACACTGGCTGCCCAATAAACGTCTGTCAACAAGAACAGTTAGAAACCGTCTGAAATCAGCGGGACTTAAGTCAAGGAGAGTCATTAAACGTCCACTGTTGTCAGACCGACATCGACGATCACATTTGGGATGGTGTTTAGCACGACGTGGTTGGAATTTAAGGACATGGCGCAAGATGCATTGGTCAGATGAGAGACGGTTTCTGCTTCATGTAGCCGACGGCTGGATGAGGGTTTGGAGACACAAACATACAGCCTATACCCCAAGGAACATCCAGCCAACTGTCCCTGACGTAATGGTTTGGGGTGTATCTCTCATGATTGCAAGCTGGATTTAGTCACCATACAAGGCAACCTATCTGGTGATCAGTACATCAGAGACGTCTTGCAACCAGTTGTTGTCCCCCATTTCGACAACCACTCGCTAGCTACAAGGCCTGTATATATGGATGACAACGCCAGGCCTCCTCGTTCAAGAGCAGTAACCGCCTACCTCTAAAGCAAAGCCGTGACTTCTGTTCCTTGGCCAGCCATGAGCCCGGATTTGAATCCCATAGAGCATATTTGGGACATGTTATGCCGTCGTATGCACGCTCGGGAACCTCCTGTGCAAAACATTCGTCAGTTGGAAGCAGCATTGCATCGGGAATGGCAGCAGCTATCACAACAGGACATCTGACCTCTAACTGGAGGGATGAGACGCAGGGTTGAGGCCGTCATCCAAGCACGTGGGGGTAGCACCCGGTACTGAACTTTGAACAATAGATGTCGTCAAGTGATTCATAAGTGACGTTTTGAAAGTGAAATGACATTCTTATCGTGCTTTTTGAACTGTGAAGGTCATTATTTAAAATGGACATGTTTTACTGCAAAAACTGGCCTTGTGATATTGTGATTAAATATTCATTAAATTAACGTTTTTCTTGATTTTTGTTGTGATTTTTACAGCCAATGTAATGTCCTAACAGGTCACCATTGCGTTCTTGAGATTATCTAGTCAGTAATCGCGTGATACTTGTCGTATCATTTGTCATTTCAAAAAAACATGGGGGTGCTAAATGTTTTCTTTGTGTATATGTAGATATTCTGTGCGGACAGCACAAGTAGGGCCGATTAGCCACGCAGACTTGCCTTCATCAACAGCATGCCAAAAGTGGCTTGTGTTAATGTATATTTGTTTGTAATCCCATAAATCATGTAGTGGAGAAAACCTCAGGTAGTCGTACAACAAAAATACCAGAGTTTAAAAAGAAGACCGTTTACGAAAAAAGTAAACCGATTTGTTTACATTTTTTCCGATTTAGCGATTGCAATTCTTCTCATTTTATACTACGAAAGACACAATTTCTTACCATTCACTGTGGAATTTTCACCGATATAGTGTCTAGTACCTGTGATGTGACAGTTGGGATGCCAGGTTAAGACATTTCTCATAATTGTAATCATGACTAGATTATTTCGTATTTATTTTAGACACAATGTAAACACGATTCCCAATGTGGAACAGGAGAATGCTGTTTTTATCACGTGGGGCCAATGGTTGCCAGTAAAAAAAGAGAGGCTCTTCTACCTTTCGGACACATAAATACACAAGGTGAACAAATTAATATACTATTTACAATATTTATAAGAGAACGAGAGTTTGTTTTCTTCACATTACCAGCACTAGTAACACTTACTTTCTAAATCAGAGCCTAGATTCACCTATCTTATGGTCCTTGGCCAGTTTTCTGCTATTTGCGGACAACAGAGCTAAATATCAGAAGACTGGCCAAAGACCATAAGAGCTATGGTTCCGCAGCTACCTATTTTATAGACAGATTGTATGCATCCAACGATATTATACAATAAGAAGAGTTTGAAGATACCAATTAATTTTGTCTTAAAGCAAGCAGGAAAATTCATGAGTAAAATATATAGGGTATTCTTCGTTTAATGAGTAAACACGTCGTTTTCACGATGTATGATTTCTCTACTGTGGAGGTAGAAAAGATGTACATTGTCATGTGATCTGTAAAGAAATGTATACGTAGGACACTGTCAATAGTCGTTGAAGTGGCAAACTGAAAACACGAGAATGGATGAGAAACATGAAGAATGACGAAGAACGGCAATAAAAGAACGGTTCTTTAGTATATGGTTATTTCCAAGGATATCGTGTCGTCCTCTTTAATAGTTTAATAAAAAAGTATATCCCTTTACCCCAACTGGTCCAAGGGATTTCAACAAAATATAGTTTCCACAGATCAATGGATGAAAGAAAGGGAGGTAATTGTGGTAGTCTGTCTTGTATAATTAATTACTCTAAATTCAATTCCTGAACATTTGGCTAGTTGTACAAGCTTGCGAATATTTTATTTTGAAGCTGAAAGAAATTCTTTGTTTTAAACATTGACGCTGTTGCTGTACACTTACGCTAAGGTATTATCGCTTTGTACTAGAACAACACGCTTAATTGGGTCGTTATAGTTCTAGCCCACTGAAACAACAGTCCAAGTGTAGAGATGTAGCTCCACTCGGACACACATTATTCTGATTCGGAGCAAATAAGTCTTTATTCTTCCTCCTTATTACGGAGTGCTTCGCGGAGAAACATCAAATACCAACTTCATTGTCTGGTTTGACCACACCGATATTCGTCTCATGATCTACCACACTCGAGGTGAGTACGCTTACCAATATACCACCGACACAGGAGCATAATACATTTAATACAATAATCTGCATTAAATATCAATGATATATACTAAAAGATATTAGGATCCGTCGTGACCTTGATCGTATTGTAGTTAGATTTGCAACTACATATGCAGTCAGTGTCTATCACCACTAAAATTGTGAGTTCGAACCTCGCTCAGGTGAGGTGTACTAAATACAACCTTATGTGATAAAGTTTGTCAGTGACTTGCGACAGGTCGGTGGCTTTCTCCGATTTCCTCCACCAATAAAACTGCCCACCATGATATAGCTGAAATAGTGTTGAAAGTGGCGTTAAGCACCATAAAACCAAACCAAGCAAAAGGCTATTAACACTTTAAACTTTGAAGTTTGACAATTTTCTCAAAAGTCCACTGCTTGTCCATTGTCAGGTGGATGGTGTGAAAGGTATAAACTAGAAGGTGAACATTGCAGTTCGATCGAAAAGATGAATGGACACTGTGAATGTGGACCAGGATTAAGGTGCACATTGATCATAGATCCAACCATATCAACCATACACAAAAGAGGAATGATTTTTGGAGGTCACGAGGAATGTCGGCCCATAGCATGAATCGAGACTGGATATGAATAAATATAAAAAAAGGTGTAAAACTTTTATTTATTAATCATTTATTACTGATATACGTCTTCATGTATTTGAAACCGCTTCGGTGGCGTAATGGTTAGCGTACTCGCCTCTAGCACGGTATATCGTGGGTTCGAGACCCGGTCGGATCAATGATTTCACTCGAAATATAATTTCACAGTATTGAGACGGAAAATTCATTGAAGAAACACAAAAGTAAAGAGTGGCGGGGTTAAACTAGTTTATAGGCATCATCTTAGTGCATCATTTTCAGTCATGCAAGTGTTTTCCCACCTGTGAGTAAAATGTCGATCTTCACTTGATATATAACTGATTAATAAGGGTAATAACAAAATTACCGAACTCCGAACAATCTTACACAGGGAAAGTCAAAACTCATAAGTATATAAACAGACAAAATCAGTCAACAACCGGAAAACTGTGAAAACCGTAATGACCCTGACTTGGTACAGGCATTTCTAAAGAAATGGTGGGTTGAATCAGATTTTAAAGCGCCAAACCTCCCGCTTTCATTACGGCTCAAAGGTTCCGGCTGTCACTATTGCAGTATTTATAACAATACTGGAACAAAATAGGTAAAATAGTTGTCAAAGCAGTACCAAGCCCAGTGAAGCAAATGTCAAAAACAATTTTACGTCACACATTGATAAAAAAATATTTTTGACATTTTTGTTGACTGAGAATGAGAAACGTTGTTGTTATGACCGCCGTATCATCGTTGCGAACCTGACACAGAATATATTTATCTCCGTGAATCAAAACTCGTTCCCACTATAGCTATGTTTAAGCCCTTTGTCTAGCAAACATAAAAATACATATACCGATCTGAGAAATAAAAACTTCAAACAGGAACACACAGATAATCAATTAAAACATTAGAAAACACACACTGTGATTTCAAAACGACACACTGATATCTAATAAATGCAAAAAGTACATCGAGAATTAAAAAAACCAAACATTCAAAAGCACACACGGACGGTAAAAAACACCCACTGCGAATTCAAAAAGATACACTGATATTAAAAACATCAAAAACACAATGAGAATTAAAAACAATACTCTTTTAGGTATACAACATAAATCACACAAGGTGTGACGTCTATTCACGTTCTGAGAATTATAATGTATTACTGAGATATCAAAACGACATAATTGCTTTTTGGCTCATGTGTGTAATTAGCATATTTGAGTCTCGCCGTTTAAGAGGTCCAGCTGTCCATTAATGCGCCAAATCGTACCTTTTGTGGACTGATAACGTATAATATACGAAAAGGCCTTGTTTATCTTCAACAGATCGTGATTGTAGGAAGGCTTATCAGCCAATTCGCTCTTAATCTTTGTAGAAAATATGGGAAGATGACTATTTTTAGTAAAGCGATATGAATAGGTGTATATTTGTGAAATTTGAAATACAAAATGTTTATCAACTAGGGGTATGGCGGTATCGAATTCCCAGCTGCACACTCCCATCAATAAAATATGGAAGCCACCCCTCCCCCGCGAGTTATTGCTTTAAATATTGCCACAATAAGCAAGTCCGTCGACCTCTTGTGACTTAAAATGCTAGTATTATGGATCCAGGAAATAATCTTTTGGCCCTTTTTTGCCTTTTATCCCCTTGAATTGAAGTGGCGTTTTTCTATTTACTGTTCTCACATTGGATATTAATTAATCTAATATTATTAATTTATAGCTTCACATTAATTAGTTCCATTTGCAATTACAGTGTCAGTGTAAGGATGCAACTTATTCTCTTTAATAATTGGTTTATGGTGTTTAATGCCACTTTCAACAATATTTCAGTTATATCGTGTCGGTCAGCTTTATTGGTGGAGGAAACTGAGGTACCAGGAGAAAACCACAGACCTGTGTCAAGTCGCTGACAAACTTTATCTTATATCACATAGTGTTGCATCGAGTACAACTCGCCATGAGCGGGGTTCGAGCTTACAACTGTAGTGATGATAGGCACTGATTGCACAGGTAGTGGTACATCCAACAACCATACGATCGCGACCACGACGACCCCCTCTTTTATAAATCCTTCAAATAGTACGTCATATTTCTGTAGTTAAAACGTAAATATCTGAATTAGTGCACATGGCCATTCTGGAATAACATTCATTAGGTACGTTTAAACTCGAAAGATTGGAAGGTCAAATAATTTAAAAGTTTTTAGAAACAAGAAAACCAGGATAGCCAAAATTAGCTAAGTTTACCAATGCCTAAGGTAGATTGATCTTAGTGTTAATAAAGTACATAAACCAAACCAAACAGAAAGAAACGTATGTTGCTTAAATATTAATGAAGGGGGGATGGGAATGATTAACATAGACAATTTTGTCAAAAGTAAACAGATAAAATTTATATACAAAATAATCAACAGTGAGATGGACTCATGGAATGCGATGGGTAAACACTGGTTACAGAAATACGATAATAAATTTGGAGTTGATTTTTTTCTTTGTAAATGCTCCGATATTAAAGGTTTAGATATTGCATCCATTCCAAAATACTATCAAGACGCTATACAAGCATGGAACAATTTTTTGGGTCATGTTCTACGGAGTCTAAAAATGACATTTTAGATAAAAACATATTTGGTAACTCTGAGATCAAATTGAATAGAAATCCACTTTTTTTCCAATCGTTTTTGAGAAATAATATATTTAAAATAAACGATATATGGGACAAAAACAATAATACCTTTGTTGATAATCAGACTATATTTAATAGACTGGATGATAAAAGGAACTGGATATCAGAATGGGCAAAAATAAAAAAATCAATACCAGAAAATTTTGTTAAGAAATTAAAATCAGATGATAACGAAAAGATAAAAAAATCATTAGGTTTAAAAATAGATAGTAATTTGAATATTAGAATATCCAGAAAGAAATACGTAAACCAATCACGCCAAAATGTCAACTAAAATGGGATACATTTTATGAAAAGAAATTTAACTGGATATCAATTTGGTATATACTGAACAAGATTAAATGTAAACAAAGCATTATCCAGTTCCAATGGAAATGTTTGCATAACATTTTCTATTCAGAATATAGATTACAAAAAATGGGAAAATCAAATGGTCAATGTCATTTTTGTAAAAATGAAATAGAGTCCCTTATGCATTTGTTTTACAGGTGTCATAAAATTAAACATGTCTTAGATGAATTAAAACACATTTTTAATAGCATTTTTGAAAAGAATATAGTACTTGTTGAGGAAAACTTAATCATTGGGGTGTATGAGGGAGAAATAACTGAAGATCTACTTTTGATGAATTTAGTAATTTGTATATTAAAATGGGTAATTTGGAAAACAAGAAATTATATAAAATATAATAAAAGCATTTACAGGGAAGCAATAGTTATCACAAATCTCAAAAATGAACTCAGAAGTAATATACAAATGATGATTAAAAACCCAGAAGTTCGAAACTTATATAATATTAGGAAATTACAGTTATTATTGGATACATTATGAATTTAGTTGTATTAATAATTCCTTTCATTGTTTACTGTGTAAAAATGTATGTTTATAAATTGAATATGAGAGATAAAATATGATTTATTTCTTATGGTATTGTATTCTTACTACAACTGTACCAGTATTTATTTATTTAATTATATTGTTCATTGTAAATATTTGTAAACCTTTGAGGTTTCCTGGCACCCAGAAGTAAATTGTTCACAGGTGTAATATAGATATAATAAAAAAAAAAAAAAAAAGTACATTATATAGAAACTAACGTTCAACGATAAAATATATATAATAAACCATGTCACGCTGCCCGTCGCCATTTTGTAATTCAGGCTATCTGCATATGCTGTAAGGAATATAAACCACCTTTTTGGAAAAAAGACACGAATCATAATATATATTTTTGGGCATGAAAAATCTGTAACTTTTTGAAAACTGGATTTTTTATCCATCTTTCGGAACAAGATATTTTTTTTCTATAAAATTTGATAACATAAAATCCATAACACTTAAAAGTAAAATGGTTCTTTTCATACAATCCTTTCTTTGTAGCCGGACAGTCACTTTGGTAAAAACATCTCACCGAGTATTGACACATTATAGGCGTCTTGCTAGTTGACCTTGACCTATAAATTATAAATAATTTTTACGTTATTAATTCTTATCATCATGGTATAAGGATTGGTTAGAAAACAAGATAAAATGACTTTGGAAATAAGAACAGTCACACTCAATTTATCACCAATCATGTTGAAGGGATTTATTATTTTGCTGGCAATTTCTTTTACGGTTGCACAATTGATTAAGGTATATAGTCTTTTAATTTCATAATTTGACAAGAAAGCAGTCTGAAAGTATTATTAAGGGTTAAGGTTATGGTGTTTAACGCTACTTGAAAATATAATTGACTTCGACATCAAAACATAGGGCAGTCAGTGGGTATCTATGGTCCTCAGTCAGTATTTCGTATCGTTTGGGATGGGCGAAAACAATTCAAAAGACTTGGTGATAGGACTGGAATCATGACCGGCCTTAGAATGTACGGGATCCAATTGTTCTCTGTAAAACATGCAGTGTGGTGTTATGTGTACTTGAACAGCCAAGAGTAGATAACTCCAGCACGGGACACCTTAAGAGAGGATCCAATAGAGAGCAGTTGGTCCAATCGATCCTGAATGGAATTCTGTTTACAGATGTTAGAGGAAAGTTTCAATAATGTTTTTGTATATCGTGGCGGTCTGTCTTATTGGTGAAGACAACCAGAAAACACTGAGAAAACAGCCTACCTGTCCTTACTGACAAACTTTATCGAGTATACATGTACCTTGCAACGGATGAGATCTGAATTCACAGTTTCAGTGTCATTAGTAGATAACAATACCATACGATTGTGATCGCTCCCAACATGGATGACTTGATGATTTTATCTTTCAGCCCATAATATATCTCTTGTCACTCATTTACTATGTATGTAAATATAAGTGTGTAAGAATTAGAACCAATGCTTCCATCTTTCTAAAGTGTGTCGGTCAAACGATATTTGATGAGAGGCTGTCGTGGCCGTGATCGTATGGTAGTTGGATTTACAACTACCTATGCAATGAGTGACTATCACCACTGATGTCGTGAGCTCGTATCTCGAGCAGGGCGAGGTGTACAACATTATGTGATAAAGTTTGTCAGTGACTTTCGACATTTTCCTTCACCAATAAAACTGACCGCCACGATAAAGCTGAAATATTGTTGAATGTGGCATTAAACAACATAAAACAAACAAACCAATTTACCCGCACATATTTCTTATCTATATCTTGTAATATGTAAAGTCACCGAATATTTCTTATCCAAGGATAAGAAAATTATGAAGATACCGAATGTGTAATCAGAAGCGGTATATCAAAGGACAGACATTACAATGACCAACATGAAAAGTACAAACAATGATCTACAAACTCTATACAGAACACTAAAAATTGAGCAACACGAATCCCACTAAAAACCGAGAATGAACACTGGTGATCCGAAAAGGTATGCAGTTCCTGCTCCACTAGTGGCACCAGTTATAAACTTTGACATTCTCTAGTCATGTTCTTACATTTAGTACCTATCCAGAGATTGATGTAAGATTAACACGATGGTTTCCAGAATTCTCCCCAGTATTTAACGCCATTTTCAGCAATATTTCAGCTATATCATGGCGACCAGTTTTAGTGGTGGAGGAATCCGGAGAACCCGGAGAGAACCACCGACCCTGGGCAAGCAACTGATAAACTTTATCACTTGCGGCTGCGAGTCGAGTGCACTTTTTTTTGTAACTTACAAAGCTGGGCGCGAACCCACACCGTATTGGTGATAGGCTTATATGAGCTGTTAGATCCAACGACCTAACTCATTGAGCCACCCGGGCCCCTCTGGGGAAGAGAATTGAGTGAACAACCGTTGCTTCTGGTACAGAAATCATCAAGTAATATACAATATGATGCAAACAAGACGACTACCATGACTTCCTTGCCACCCAGAGGAGGCGTGAATAAATCAACTATCATGTCGTCCTTACCACCGAAATAAAGCTCGACAAATGAAACCGTAGATATCTAATTTTGTGTGCACGATGATTTTTGGAAATTCCTTTCACCAGGTACGCACCAATAGTCAAAAGAGTGGCAAGTCAAATACATGAAATGTTTTTTGGAGCAATCAAATGCAAAGGGTCTTAACTGGATAACAAAAATCTGCTAAGGTTATATGTGCATGTGGAGGACAGAACAATTAACATGTCATCTTGATCACCGAAATGAAACGCGACTAAAGCGATTACAATGTCATCCTCACCATCGACGATAAGCATGAGTAATTCTATTACCATTTCGTCCTCACCATCGGAATGACGCACGATTTAATCGATTTCCCTGTCGTCCTCGTAGCCGAAATAAAGAGGTACTAGATCGATTAACATGTCGTCCTCACATCGAAATGAAGCACACCTAAATCGATTACAATGTCATCCTCACCATGGAAATAAAGCCTGAATAAATTTATCATCATGTCGTCCTCGTCGTTGAAATCAAGCGCGACTAAGTCAATCATATTGATTGTACATGAACTGCCAATTTAAGAATGAAGCTTTACGGCAAAAGAGTTTATTTCAATTTTCCCATTGTGAACTTTCCATTTAGCAGCACCTGTATATGGAGTATATATCTCTCAGTTGATACGATATTCCCTATCAGGATTTTCTTGGTAGAGGGTTGCTACTAACAAGGAAGCTACTGAACCAAGATGTCCTCTTGGTTAAGTTGAAGTCATCACTTCGAAAGTTTTACGGTCGTCACCATGACTTGGTTGACCATTATGGAATATTTGTGTCACACATAACCACGATATGTTCCACTTGTCGCAAACACTTCCCGGTCCTTTCCTCATTCATGACTTATCACCGGGTTTGTAACTAGATGAACACGATGGGTGCCTCTAGTGGAGCAGGAACTGCTTACCCTTCCGATTCACCCCCGGTTTTTAGTGGGGTTCGTGTTACGCGATCTTTTGCTTTATGTGTATGTTTTGTAGATCGTTGTTTGTCCTTATGTACTTTTACTTTTGGCCATTGTGTTGTATGTTCTTCTTCGATATACGGATTCTGATTACCTCTTTGGTATCCTCAAACTCTTGTACTGATCTTTATATCATTGTATATAATGACGTTCTGTTACGTTTTCTGTTTGATACCATGTATCCTTTCAGACACAATGCAAACATGATTCTGAATGTGGTACTGGAGAATGTTGCTATTACCACGAAGGACCCATGGTTGTGAGTAAGAGACAGGTGTTGCTACCTTTCCAGGGTCTGATTCAAGGTAAGGACCAATGGTTGTGAGTAAAACACACTTATTTAACGCGACTCTGGGGTACTGCATGCAATCATCGGTTAGATATTCCAATTGTCTATCACCTGTTCACATAAAATCAACTGCATCGGTGGTGTAATGGTCAGCATGCTCGCTTCGAGTGTGAGTCGTGGGTGCGAGTCCCAATCGGGTCAGATCAAAGACAATGAACTTGGTATATGCTGCTTATCCGTTAAGCAGGCGGCAGTAAGGAGTAAGAAGAAATACTGGTTGGTTTGGAATCGCATTAATGTGTCCGAATGCAGCGACACGTCTACCTGGACTGTTATTTCAGTGAGCTAGCACTTTAAAGAGCAAACTAAGTGTGTTGGTCTAGTACGAAGAAATGAATGTAATAAAATCGTAGATATCAAAATACTTGCTCTCATAATGATATAACTGATAAATTGTTCATATCGTTTTATGGTACAAAGAATGCATTGACATTGTAACCTTCTGCACTGTTTTAGGTGGTTGGTGTGAAAGATATAAACAACAAGGCGAACGCTGCAGTGGAATGTCTAAAATGAATGGGCACTGTGAATGTGCTCCTGGATTGAAATGTAAGTGGTTCAAGGATCCAACTCTTGGCCCTATTGTGATCCAGAAGTTGACAACTATGTCGATGAAGCCACGGAGTATGATTTTTGGAGGAGGTCATACTGAATGTCAGCCAATATGATGCATGATGTATGGGATTAATAAAAAGACATGATTTATATTTTGTTAGTTGTTATTGAGTATTCATGATAAAATAAATGAAAAACAGCATATTTCTCACTAATGAGACAGTGCAGTTCCTATTTTTAGCCGTGTGAGATACCCTTGTCTCAACCCGTGGGTGAGATAAGAATTTCACGCTACTTTTCCCGTAAAAATGTTACGTTTCGGAAAATATCATTGTATCAATGAAATCGTTTAAATATTTACGTTTTGTTTATTTATCTAGTCAGCCACTTATCAATTGCCCCCGAAAATTAGGTTACAATAGAAAGATGCATCCCTTTCGCATCAGATTATGCGGTACACATCAAAAACACACACGCTTATACAAATTATGTACACGACGGACTACTTTCAAGGGGAAATAACTCTGTTTGTTTACATCGTCTGCTAAAAATTAAAGTTCATTTTTTTCTTCGAACTGAATATATTTAGCACTTTATTAAAGTTAAATATACAACATTCTTTATATGAAACAGGCACGGCCATGAATGCACGCAAATCTTAAAATTATCTGGCAATTTCACGCTCATCCCGTGCATCAAAAAGTGTCGAGATTTTTTGGGCCGAGAAATATCGGGGACGACTCTTTTTTGGGCCGAATCTAGTCTCATTCAATCGAACTATCGTTCCTTACGAAATCTCAAAAGTTAACTTCCGCGTAGAAACAAAAATTCTTGTGAGTATGTCAGAAGAGATTTAATAAATTAAAAAATATCAATATAAGTAAAACAAGCTAACAAAATTACTTTTATTACACACGGGTTCCGGGTTTCAGTGGTATCGAACGTACGAGAGAGGGTACGAGACTTATGATCACCTTTGCGCTTTATGTTAAGAAGATGTTCATTAGTTGAGTGTGTTAGTGTCTTACACGGTACGTGTTTACAATGCGTCGATTTTTTTTTATCCATCAGTATGTGCAGCCATGTTTGTCAAAAAAAAGTACACATTTTATACCATAAAGAGCTCGCTTACGCTCGCATATTATTGAGTCCAAGCGATAACGAGAACTACTTTTTGTGTAACAGAGCCTCGTTGGAGACCAGAAATCTTTCCCTTGGGTGTCTGAGATTTGTCCGTCTTGCCCTCTTACCGGTGTTTGATTCTTTTTCTCACTAATTTAACAAAATAATTCCACATTTCCTGGTGTTAGATCCTTTATATCACACCGTCCGAAGAGTTTCTAAAAATAGAAAAATTGTAGAAACAGATGCAAGTTATATACCCCTAACACACATGACTGCTCACTGTACTAGCTTAATAACTTGGTACAGACATCAAATGTGACGGGGTTAAACTAATTCTATGGGTTCATACTTACCCTCTTAGTGAAATAATGTTTTCCACATGTAAACCTCCAACCCTCACATATAACTGAGAGAACAGCATTGTAGCAAAGAGGTCAAATACCAATATTGAACTTTATATATGATACATACTGACAGATTTACAAAACAATCACATTTTCAAATGTTTCAACATCATATTATTGGTCTTTCTTCGTTTTTGTTTTAAATCAATAGAACAACATATATTGTCAAAAAGGACACATACCTGTATATGCCCTAGTGTCTTAACATTTCAAGAAGAACATCGAGTCAATAACACAACTGAACCATAGTGATTGCATTTACGCGATTACGATTTTTAGCAGCATTTTCTCAGAGGACATAATAGGAAACCAATAGTCAAAAACTAATTGCCAATACCATCTCGCGTTATCTGTTCGCAAGTTACAGAATAATTTTCAACTAGGTGGTGATATCTTCCGGAAAAAACCCCTTTTTGAAAGAGGAGATGTGACGATTCTTTCAAAACCCCGACATAATAGCGAGCACAGAGAGCTCTACAGCAACATGGGCATGCGCATGCAACACACAATCTGCCTAATGATGATGATTGAAATCCTTTCGTCCGGAAGTTGATAAAAGTTGGCAGTCACAGAGAAAATGCCAAAAATAAAAAAAAAGTCTCCAATAAATGATTTTAAAACTAAAATGATATCATGAACTTCTAAAAATCGTATTTAAGTAACAAAAGACAATAAAAGGTGCTTACATTGTTAAATTAATCAGAATGACATCTCGCTATCAAAGTCATGACGTCATGTTATTCATAGGCCAAAGTTGTCAACAATATTTCGCGGAATTTTAATTAAAATCTATTTTCATTTCCAAGTAAAAAAATTTCAAAACGACATCTATTTCATTTGCAACTGCGTCAATTCCGTAAATCGTGACGACATGTAAACAAACACAGCACTTTGTTCAAGCGTGTCCAGATTATTAGATAAACAACTTTCTAGTTACGGATTAGTAAAAGATGATTATAGTCTATAGAATAAATTTGACTTAATTTTGAACTACATATTTTCAGAAAATATCAAATTTATTTTTTGGACCATTTGCAGCCGATGTAGAAAAACTCGCCTTGGTGTGTTTTTTTGTTTTTTTGTTTTTTTTTGCAGAATCTACGCGGGTGGTCTAATATTTACTCGGATCGATCAAAACTTTGATTAATACAACACTGGCGTACTGAAAGGACTTTATGTTAACATGGACTATCATTAAGGAAAACAACTGTTCATTTTTTTATCACTGTGAATGACATTGGACAAACAAAACACAGGACAAAAAAACCCCACACACATACATACAACACAACGCACAAATATAAAAAGATGAGCAACACGAAGCCCACCAAAAACCGGCGGTGGATCCATGTGCAAGAGGAAGATAAACACTTCCATTCTTTGTTTTGTTTTTTCCTTTTTGTTAGTACTATAGGCGTCCAGCATGGATAATTTATGTTTGTCCTCGCTGTTGACCTATAAATCATATAACCTATAGGACATTACAACTCTTATCAGCATTGCTAGGGATTGGCTAAACAGTCAGATAAATTGACGTTGGACACAAGAACAGTCTCACTAAAATTATCATTAATCATGTGGAAGGAATTTATTATTTTGCTGGCGATTTCATTTACTGTTGCTTCATCGGCTAAGGTATCTATTCTTTGATTTTTTTAATTTAACATGGAAGACGTATTAACAGTCCATTGCCTTTAAAGATGCCTTTAAAACACAACAGGATATTCAGAAGCCATAAATCGAAGGACAAAAATTAAGTGACCAAAAAAGACAAAGAGAAATAACAATGGTCCACAAAACAATACAGAAAAATTGGAAGATTAAGCAACTCAAAATACCGGGTTTGAACTCGGGTACTAGTAGAAGCTGTCGCGTTAAATGTTATGTGATAATTAATGAGCGAGGACAGAATTGACAGAATTGTGATTACGAACACAGGAACATATCGGAGCTCATCTGTGACACAGGTATTCCGTAACGGTTAACCAAGTCAAGTCATGATGGTGACCGTAAGCCTTTCGACGTGATAACTGTAACTTAGCCACTAGTAAACGTTATTTCCATTTGTCTTTTATTCTCGAGTAGGGAATTGTTTTGTAAATAGTGGGGAAATCAAATGTTTTGTGACCTTGGTTGTATGTGCTCTTAGCAGATCTTTATAATTTTTCAGTATCCACATCTGATTCAAAACATCCATGCGGTAGCTAGTGTCATAATTACACTGAAGCCCAGTTTTGACCGCTGAAGAAATAAATATCTTAAAACTTGGAAAGAGTTCTCAAGGACAATTTTGACAGACACAGCGATATAACGCAGTTTTAAATACCACTTGTTAATATTAGGTATCAAGTGGAAGGAAGGAAAACCAGTTTTGTCGAGTATATATGTAGGTTGCTTGCCCAATACCTTGTTCAAGTATTCTATGTAAAGTGCTTTCATGCAAAAACGATATTGTTGGGGGACTAGTCTCCAGGGACAACAACATATTTAGTCGTGGAGGTATGGAAGGCGATTTTCAATATTTGGGTTTTTGAAAATAGATCTAAATTCATATTTATATAAGCGACTTAAAAACCATAAACTGTTTGTAAGGGTAATAACAAAATTACCGAACAATCTTACAAAGGGAAAGTCAAAACTCACAAGTATATAAACAGACAAAATCAGTCAACAACCCAAAAACTGTGAAAACCGTAATGACTCTGACTTGGTACAGGCATTTCTAAAGAAATGGTGGGTTGAATCAGATTTTAAAACGTATATGTAAATAGTATATGTCTTATCTGCCATGTTTTCACGATTGTCTGCCATAATCTGCAATAGAATCCATGCAATATGTTTCCCATTTATGGATTTAAGACCATGATATGTTGACATAGCTGCTAATGCATCTTGTAGAGAAATGTTGTTGACAATGTTCAGGTAACTAGCTATAGCATAGCTACCCGAATTACTTAGAAATGAATGGAGAACTTGAACATGCATGCACAATCATGAGGTTTAGACTTGAAGTTTTCAGTGTTGAGATCCGATAATAAGTTGAAAAATGTTAGTTGCAATAGGTGTAGTATAGGTATACGAGATGATTGGAACAGACAATTTTTTTTTAATATAGAAGAATTTTAAATTTTACTGAGTATTCATGAAGGATAATGGTTAATGAAATCAAGATTATTGTTTTGTAAAAGACAGAATAACAAATGAACGTTTGTCTGTGTCATCTTTCTTAATGCCGATAAAACGAAGACAAAAAAAAATACCACGCTCTTATAACATTCCCAAAATTCAATCGAAATATCATAGAAAGAGGCAATTCGATACCCCTAATACACATAATACAAGTTTGCTATAGCCAATGTCCAAGACGATTGCTGTACGTTAGTATTGAGTTTACCTTTGAATTTTAACGGAGATTACCAAATATGAGTTATACAAAGAATTCATTATGGAAAGGAGTAATGAATACAGTACGATCTAATGTGATGTAAATCCAACTGCCTTTGTGTTAACGGTAGAAGGTTCTTTATGAAACAAGGGGTATAGGTGATCTATAATGGCGATGACTATAGCTCCGTCTACACCAGATAGCGGAGTTGAACATATTCATCACATTCACTGCGATACAGGAATACACCTGCGATCAGTTGTTTTCGCTACAACATTATGGTGAAGTTGTTGCTAGGTTAGGATTGTTTGTCTTATGTTTTATTTTTTCGATGTTCGATGATATGAACTCACTTAGAAAGGATTGCATGACTAAGGTGATATATTTGCTGATAAACAATATAATAGGTATTCAGTTAGTATATATGGTGTTGCAATTAATCATGATATTTTGGATATTTACACAAACATATGTTTCTCAATGGTTAGTTCTCTGTGTATTGCTATGTAGATTATTGTTTGTCCTTTTTCTTTTGGTCATTGTGTTGACCATTTTTCGATTTACGCTTCTGATTGCCTTTTGGTATCTTCAAACTTTTCGTAAGTCATAATCTCGGAGAGAGAAAAAAACCACCCTTTCGATACCGATAAACGTTATCGACGAATGGGGTGTGCATTATCAAATATATTGGTGATGAGCATGTGCAGATCCCATTACTAAACGATCAGCCAATTCCTTTATATCTATATTCCTCTTTTTATCAATACTTTGTTAATCGCCCGAAAAGCTGTATACACATGTATTGAACGTAATTAACATGCACACATGTCTTATCTATGTCCTGTAATACGTAATGTCACCGAATATTTCTTCCCCAAAGATAAACTTATCTAAATGTAGTTATGTGCGTACAATTAATACCAATCCCTGACATTGATGTAGGCAGTGCCGTATTTAGGACAAATGAGACCCTGTGCTAGTTAAGTTATGAGGCCCCTTACTTGGGCCCTGAAGGAGGTAGACCCGGTGAGCCTACACAGACAGTCAGGCATACATGTTCAGGAAATTAATTTTTTTTAAATTGTACCGCATAAGGAAAAATCCATCGTAAAAAATATTTTGGCAGGAAGATGGGCCCCTCTGACCAACGGGCCCTGTGCTTAAGCACACATAAACACAATGGTAAATCCGGCACTGGATGTAGGAACAACACGACATTTTCCATAAATATCCGTCAATAAAAATGTAGATATGTAGTTAAGTGGGGACGACCCTTTTCTATATTAATCTTCGTTTCGTACGCTCAAAGTCAAAAGGTTGTACAGAAAAGTAATAAATCTTTTCGAGCAACCAAAACCAGAGGTCGTAGCATTGATAGCTAATATCGGGAAGTGTTACCTACATGAATACCTAAAGGAGATGAATCTCATTTAATAATTACATTTTTTAGTAAATGTTATTGTGTTTTTTGTTTTGTTCGTCTTTGCTTGCCCTTCCAGCTCCGGGTTTTTGTGGGATTCGTGTTGCTCAATCTCTAGCGTTCTGTGTAATGCTTTGTGCATCTTTTGTCTTTGTTACTTCTGACTATTATATTGTTTGTACGTCATAGATTTACGGCTTTTGATTACCATTTGATAGTTTTTTGTGTATCATTCTTTTCGATAGCAAATTAATATTTAAACGTCTTGTTTGTGTTCTCCAGTTGATAGTACTCAAATAAACATAATGAACAATAGAAACATAGAATGCATCACCAACAACCAGCTGTGTTTATCGTTGACGATAAGTGAATGTATTGGTTAGGAACATTTTCTACAATGTACTGATCGTTATATCATTGTATATTATTGACGTTCTATTACGTTTTCTGTTTGATACCATGTATACTTTAAGACATAATGTAAACATGATTCATGTATACTTTAAGACATTATGTAAACATGATTCATGTATACTTTAAGACATAATGTAAACATGATTCATGTATACTTTAAGACATAATGTAAACATGATTCATGTATACTTTAAGACATAATGTAAACATGATTCATGTATACTTTAAGACATAATGTAAACATGATTCATGTATACTTTAAGACACAATGTAAACATGATTCATGTATACTTTAAGACATAATGTAAACATGATTCATGTATACTTTCAGACACAATGTAAACATGATTCATGTATACTTTCAGACATAATGTAAACATGATTCATGTATACTTTAAGACATAATGTAAACATGATTCATGTATACTTTAAGACATAATGTAAACATGATTCATGTATACTTTAAGACATAATGTAAACATGATTCATGTATACTTTAAGACATAATGTAAACATGATTCATGTATACTTTAAGACATAATGTAAACATGATTCATGTATACTTTAAGACACAATGTAAACATGATTCATGTATACTTTAAGACATAATGTAAACATGATTCATGTATACTTTAAGACATAATGTAAACATGATTCATGTATACTTTAAGACATAATGTAAACATGATTCATGTATACTTTAAGACACAATGTAAACATGATTCATGTATACTTTAAGACACAATGTAAACATGATTCATGTATACTTTCAGACATAATGTAAACATGATTCATGTATACTTTAAGGCATAATGTAAACATGATTCATGTATACTTTCAGACATAATGTAAACATGATTCATGTATACTTTAAGGCATAATGTAAACATGATTCATGTATACTTTAAGACACAATGTAAACATGATTCATGTATACTTTAAGACACAATGTAAACATGATTCATGTATACTTTAAGACACAATGTAAACATGATTCATGTATACTTTAAGACACAATGTAAACATGATTCATGTATACTTTAAGACACAATGTAAACATGATTCATGTATACTTTAAGACATAATGTAAACATGATTCATGTATACTTTAAGACACAATGTAAACATGATTCATGTATACTTTAAGACATAATGTAAACATGATTCATGTATACTTTAAGACATAATGTAAACACGATTCATGTATACTTTAAGACATAATGTAAACATGATTCATGTATACTTTAAGACATAATGTAAACATGATTCATGTATACTTTAAGACACAATGTAAACATGATTCATGTATACTTTAAGACATAATGTAAACATGATTCATGTATACTTTAAGACACAATGTAAACATGATTCATGTATACTTTCAGACATAATGTAAACATGATTCATGTATACTTTAAGGCATAATGTAAACATGATTCATGTATACTTTCAGACATAATGTAAACATGATTCATGTATACTTTAAGGCATAATGTAAACATGATTCATGTATACTTTAAGACACAATGTAAACATGATTCATGTATACTTTAAGACACAATGTAAACATGATTCATGTATACTTTAAGACACAATGTAAACATGATTCATGTATACTTTAAGACACAATGTAAACATGATTCATGTATACTTTAAGACACAATGTAAACATGATTCATGTATACTTTAAGACATAATGTAAACATGATTCATGTATACTTTAAGACACAATGTAAACATGATTCATGTATACTTTAAGACATAATGTAAACATGATTCATGTATACTTTAAGACATAATGTAAACACGATTCATGTATACTTTAAGACATAATGTAAACATGATTCATGTATACTTTAAGACATAATGTAAACATGATTCATGTATACTTTAAGACACAATGTAAACATGATTCATGTATACTTTAAGACATAATGTAAACATGATTCATGTATACTTTAAGACATAATGTAAACATGATTCATGTATACATTCAGACATAATGTAAACATGATTCATGTATACTTTAAGACATAATGTAAACATGATTCATGTATACTTTCAGACACGATGTAAACATGATTCATGTATACTTTTCAGACACAATGTAACCATGATTCATGTATGCTTTCAGATACAATGTAAACATGATTCATTTATAATTCCAGACACGATGTAAACATGATTCATGCATACCTTCAGACACAATTTAAGCATGATTAATGTATAATTCCAGACACGATGTACACATGATTCATGTATACTTTCAGACACAATATAACCATGATTCATGTATACTTTCAGACATAATGTAAACATGATTCATGTATACTTTCAGACACGATGTAAACATGATTCATGTATACTTTTCAGACACAATGTAACCATGATTCATGTATAATCTTACACACAATTTAAACATGATTCATGCATGCTTTCAGATACAATGTAAACATGATTCATTTATAATTCCAGACACGATGTAAACATGATTCATGCATACTTTCAGACACAGTGTAAACATGATTCATGTATACTTTCAGACACGATGTAAACATGATTCATGTATACTTTTCAGACACAATGTAACCATGATTCATGTATAATCGTACACACAATTTAAACATGATTCATGTATGCTTTCAGATACAATGTAAACATGATTCATTTATAATTCCAGACACGATGTAAACATGATTCATGTATACTTTTCAGACACAATGTAAACATGATTCATGTATACTTTCAGATACAATGTAAGCATGATTCATTTATAATTCCAGACACGATGTAAACATGATTCATGTATACTTTTCAGACACAATGTAAACATGATTCATGTATACTTTCAGATACAATGTAAACATGATTCATTTATAATTCCAGACACGATGTAAACATGATTTATGTATACTTTCAGACACGATGTAAACATGATTTATGTATACTTTCAGACACAATGTAAACATGATTTATGTATAATTCCAGACACGATGTAAACATGATTTATGTATACTTTCAGACACAATGTAAACATGATTCTGAATGTAGTACAGGAGAATGTTGCTATTATCACGAAGGACCAATGGTTATGAGTAAGAAGAGACAAGTGTTATTACCTTTCAAGGAAATGGTTCAAGGTAAGTAAGTACCAATGACTATGAGTAAGTACCTTGTATGCGCATGATTCAAGTAAAGGGCCACTTGGTATGAGTAAACATGTTTTTATTACTTTTTCATGTTATTTCTCATGATAAGAATCAATAGATTCAAATAACAAATGACAGGCTTTATTACTTTATTACTTTATTACTCTCTAATTGAATTTAAGCATTATTCAAGAAGAGTTTGAAGATACCAAAGGGATAATCAGAACCCGTAAATCGACAGATAACACAATAGCCAAAAAAAAAAAAGGACAAAAGGACAACCAGCGATCTACTAAGCATACACATACGACTAAAGATTGAGTAACACGAAGCCCACTAAAAATCGGGGATGAACTCGGGTGCTCCGGAAGGGTAGGCAGTTCCACTCCACTAGTGGCACCACTGGTGTTAATCTAGTTACAACCCCGGTGATAAGTCATGAATGAGGAAAAGACCGGGAAGTGGCAACGAATACAAGATAAAAGAATACACGTTTAATAACTATTAAATGGCAGCCATTAAAGTAATACTAAATTTGATTGTCAAAGGTTGTAGCATTTTTGGACATAGTTTAATGTAAGGAAATGTATTGAATACGTGAAAATTTGACTATTTTTACTTGCCAAGAGACGGCGGTGTTTTAGCTTTTTCAGGGGAAGGTTTGATGTTTTAGGTAACGTCTTACTACAATCATTATGGTATTGTATTACTGGGACCTACTCTATGCTACCAACTAATGGAATGAGTGAGAGATTGTTGTTTAACGCCAAATGAGAAAATGCTCAACTATGTCATGGCGAGAACGAGTTACTTTCGATGAGATGATGATTAACCCCGCTTTGTAGAAGATCAATACACTTAATTGTATCTTTATAGTGTTAGCTCACTGACACAACAGTCCGCGGATAGAAATATCACTCCACTTGGATATATTAATGTGCATCTGAGTCGACCAGTCTTTTTTCTTTCTCCTTAATGATGCGTGCTTAAGAGAAAAGCAACACATACCAATCGGATTGCCTTTCGTTTGACCGGACCGGTTTCGAACCCACGATCTACCGCACTTGAGCCGCGCACGCAAATCATTACACCACCAATGTGGTTACGGCCAATGGAAATAGATCAAATAATACTTATGTTATTACCTGCATCTACAAGTCGAATATAGCTCAGCTGCAGAATCGAACATTTCCTCATTCATGACTTAGCACCGGGTTTGTAACTAGAGTAACTCGACGGGTGCTACTAGTGGAACAGGAACTGCTTACCCTTCCGGAGCACATGAGATTACCCCGGTATTGGTGTTGCCCGATCCTTAGTTATCTGTGTTGTGTATTGTAGATCGTTGTTTGTCCTTTTTCTTTTGGTCATTGAGTTGTCTTTCTATCATCGATTTACGGATTCTGATTACCTCATTGGTGTCTTCAAACTTTTCTTACACTGCTTAGAATATGTGGTATGTTCATCATACAATAATATACGAGAACTGTAGGTTGACGAACAGCAGCAACAAGTGCCGTTCCTTTATTTTACATTTGTTTTGATATAATATGATATTTCTTTCATGTTCGCTGACATACATATATATCTAAACAAATTATGGTCGATGCATGTTTTCCGTGAAGTGTAGATAATAAACCATAGAAAAATCAGAAGGAGCCCTTCAAAATGGACCATTTAGGGACACAAGCATCATTGGGACCAAAAGATAGAACGAGGACAAATAAATTGTAAGGTGAAACACCCCTCCCACAGATTTTGCTTTGTTTTTGACATGAAGCAGTTATTTCTTTTTTCGATGACAACTGCAGTATGTTTATTTTTCGCATCTCTCATGACATTTTGTTCTGTAACATTTTCGACAGGACATTAACTAAACATACCACACCACCCCACCTAAAAGTTAAATGGTCGTTTCCTTATATATGGTATAAAATCATCATCGGCTAGTCATGTTGTTTGTTATCACCTTTTGGTGTTGTTTTTGTTTGTTTATGTCATTACCCAGAACACATTTTTACATTCTATACTGTTGTAGGTGGTTGGTGTGAAAGATATAAACAACACGGTCAGCACTGCAACGGAATCTCTAAAATGAATGGGCACTGTGAATGTGCTCCAGGATTGAAATGTACATGGATACCAGATCCAACATTACCACCACTTATTTTACAAACACTGCCATCTATTTCGATAAATGTGCGGAGTCTGAGGGCAGGGGGCCATAGTGAGTGCCGATAGGAAAAAATATGAAAATGATTTTTGTTTATAAAAAGTCAACATATATGTTTTAATGGTTGTCATTTAAAGTAAATATACAGTATTGACACAATACAATATCAATTGTGTTGATAAATTTTGTAGCAGGTATCCAGAGATCTCCGCTAGCCAATGGTTACGATCCGTCTGCTTTCCTTCTTTACTCTATTGACTCCGACTCCCGCGCGAGTTGCCATCTGCTTGATTTTGTAAATTATGACTCTTATAATGATATACTTTCCAGACAATCAGCACAACGCATTCACTTGACCTCTTGTAAATGTGTACCCCAAAATTATTCTGTGTTTTGTCTTGGCAATCACTCAGACAAAATCTAGGTTTATGGTTTATGGTGTTTAACGCCCCTTTCAACAATATTATTTCAGTTATATCGTGGCGGCAGACAACATCTAAAGGTGTCCATATTTATTTCCATTTCCCTATAAAACACATGTTTTTGCAAAACGCATTCTGGTTGGCTGCTATTATCGCTGGCTGCATCTAGTTCAAACCCAAACCGTGTGAGCACGGATATCCGGCTAAGACGGTCAAGGGGTAATGGAGGGAAGGTTGATCGTATTCGTTGGCTGGCAAAGATGATATCCAAGTAAATAATTCATGTTCTTCTCAAATTGTTTTTTCCAATTAAGATATTAAAAATGCATTAACATTCAACGTTCATTTTATGGAATGTAAACCATAACAAGATCAAGCTGACATTGAAGACAGGGGTTAGGGTTATGATTATGGTGTTTAACGCCACTTTCAACAATATTTTAGTTATATCGTGACGGTCAATTTTATTGGTGGAGGAAACCTGACGCAAGTCACTGACAAACATTATCACATAATGTTGTATCGATTCCACCTCGCTTGAGCGGGATTCGAACTCACAATGTTAGTGGTGATAGGCACTGACTACATATGTAGTTATAAATCAAACTAACATACCATCACAGCCTCGACGACCCCATTGAAAGACAGGGTACTAATGCAAGAGAATAATATAATTACTATAAAAACAAAGGTTATCTCCCTTGTAATCAATGGGCTAATTATCATGTTGTTTATGAAATTTGTCATTACATGCTAAATTATTACATATTTCCAGAAAGTAACAGTTGACAACGGGCGTCACATAATAGACAAGATACATTAACCATACAGCATCACACGGAATATGTCTATGTTTTTATTAGACAGTGTGACTGTCCTCCCATTCATTTTTGTGCCTGTCCCAATGCAGTTGATTTTAGGATGCAATAGCAAAACTACTGTCATGTTTGTATAAAGGAAAAAAAGATAATGAAGTTTAATAATAACATTTGTTCAAACTGCCTATCACCTCTAACGTTGTGAGTTCGAACCCCGTTCAGGCGAGGTGTACCCCATACAGCATTATGTACTAAAGTTTGTCAGTGACTTGCGGCAGGCTGATGGTTTTCTCCAAGTGCTCCGGTTTCCTCCACCAATAAAACTGACCTCCACGATATAACTGAAATATTGTTGAATGTGGCGTTAAACAACATAAACCTAAAACCTATAAAGTCAAGTGGTATGTCATTCTGTTTTCTTTACATACATATAATTGCATTTCAATCTTGCTTGTTTGTCCTATATCTAAATAATATACGTTAACAATTAAAGCATTACTAAGTGGCGTTAAACACTATAACCCTAACCCTATTGTTCAAATTAAATAAATGATTGGTGTCTTAAATTGCTACCATCATTATGTTTACATGCACTTAAGGTGCGTTTCCACAGTCAAATTTTTACTTCAAATTCAATTCAAACACTCTCTATGTGTTTTAAACTCGAATTTGAAAGTCGTCAAACAGGTTTGACGGGTGCAGGAAATATAAGAAGGGAGTTTGATGGGTGTACTGTTAAATTTGTATATGAAACAGGTGCACTAGTAAAGTTTGATGGGAATTTGAAGATAAAAATTGACCATGCGAGCGCACCTTTATGCCTAACAACAAAATAATGTTAGAGAAATGAACAATTAAAGCATTTGTTTCTATACCCATTAAATGTAGAACGGGAATAATCTATATCTACTCATTGTGTGCACTAACAATTTGGAAATACCAAAGGAGTAGTCAGAAGCTGTAAATCGAAGAAGGACAGACAACACAATGGCCAAAAGAAAAGGGGCAAAGCCAAACATGATCTACACAACACTACGCAGGAAACTAAAGATTGAGCAACACGCACCAAGCTAAAAAAAAACCTGGGGTGAAATCATATGGGTAAACAGTTCCTGCTCCACTAGTGACGCCTGTCGTCTTATTCTGTTGTAAAACAAGCCATGAACGAGGACAGGACGGAATTATAACAAATTGAACATATCCGTGGCCATTTGTGAGACACAGATATTCCATAGCGATTTCCTAAGTCCTGATGGTGACCGTAAACATTTTGAAGTGATGACTTCAACTTAACTACGAGCAACCCTCAAGCAAAGACAATCAGGATAGGAACCACAAGCATACTAATATCAAATACGAAAGATAGCCTCTGATTAGATAATATATGCAATGCACATGTTTTATGGTTTTTTTTAAACTAGGACTATTTCAAGCATCTGAAATGTGAAAATATGTTTTTAAATACACAGCCATATATATATATATATATATAGGCATTAGTTTTTGACCTTTGGATCACATTGTTAACATACATACTGGTAAAACTGTCCATATATTACTATCTTCTGTGTTATTTTTTGGAATGATGAAATAAAAGAAAAGTAATATTATTTTATCTTTCAAAAATCAATGCTAACGTGATCACTCAAGTTTATCTGGTGTATATGGTATGTATGATAAATAACCAATGTCGGACTTTGTTAAAGAAAAAAGGAGGGGGGGGGGGGGGGGGGGGGGGGGGAGGAGTGTAAACACACTATTAATTTCTTTCAGATTTCCCACTACATTTGTGATATTTTTATTTTTAGCCTTCCGGCAATTTTGCTTTGAGCTTTAACCTTTTGTGGATGTTCTAAAAGGTGCATGGCTTCTCTACTTTCTGTCAGGGCACCTTTAAGAAGTGTTTGAAGATACCAAAGGGGTAATCAGAATAGGTAAATCGAAGAAGGACAGACAACACAATGGCCAAAAGAAAAAAGGACAATTGGCCAAACAACGATCTACACAATATTACACATAAAACTAAAGATCGAGTAACATGAACCCCACTAAAACAGGGGGTGAACTCAGGTGCTTCGGAAGAGTAAGCAGTTCCTGCTCCACTAGTTGCACTCGTCGTGTTACTCTAATTACAAACCCGATGATACATTTTGTAGTGAAACCGTAGATACCGGTAGAACCTCGACTCTATAAATAGTACTTTCAGTTCCAGAAACAGCTGTATTTATAGGTCATGCACCAATCTCCCCATTAAGATATTACAATACACCTACATCCAATCATATTTGGGCTGAAGATAATCTGATATTTCTGACATATTAACATTTAATTACGTATTTTATATATACAATTTGTTCACATAGTTTTCAACATAGAACCAAGTTAAATGCACTCTTTTTCAATAAAAAAAAGGGAGCACTTTTACATGCGTTCATGTGATTGGTGGACTACCTATGCAATCAGTGCCTATCACCACTGATATTGTGAGTTCGAATCCCGATCAGGGCGAGGTGTACAACAATAAATGATAAATTTTATCAGTGACTTGCGACAGGTCGGTGGTTTTCATCTCGTCCTCCGGTTTTCCCCATCAATAAAACTGACCACCACGATATAGCTGAAATATTGTTGAATGTGGCGTTAAACACCATAAAACAAAAACAAACAAACAATATAGCTACTCCTGTTAAATAAGTATTTGCAACTACCATTGACGAGTTAACAGTTCACTACTCATGTTCTTTAATATCCGAGTAGAATTACAAATTATGGACACTTATCTATTATATTCTCCTTTACTTGCTCCCATTTATACTTTAAAACACAGGCAAATCAATAATCAATAAATCAACAAAAACCTGATTGTTTAAAATTTTGTCTTCAAATGGGCTAAAATCATATAGTATTGCTTTTTCTTTGTTGGACTCAGATATTTTATGATTTTCATCAAAATATTCGAATTCGTTCAAGTCTTTCTGTCCCATAACCATATTTGATTATTACTTCCTGTACATTTCTGTAGTTTCACTGAATTGTCATTCAATGCCGTCAGACAAAGACCAGCCTCTATGCATTCTAACACGTTATCCTAAAAGAAAAGGAAAATTATAATGAAAATGACCATATTATGGAATTGTTCTTTTATATCATAAAAAAACACTTATCTCGTGTCGTTGTTCGTTATTGTCAGTTAAAAATTGACGTTGTACGGGTTCCATAATGAAGGAAATCGGAGTAACCGGAGCAAAAATAGCGTCCACCTATATGTGCACGTGACTTATAAGTTTATACCATCGTGGCCATGATTTATGCGGAAATACAATGAAAAAATCCCAACAAAAATACAACACCGTCACAACAGTTCCAAGGTCCATTCGGAAACTGATATGAGCAGAGGGAAATCGAAATCCTTATCACACATTCTCCTGAACACTCACTATCATGAATTGGTACATATATTACAATAAAAAATGGAGGGGTAAAACTAATTATATAGCCCAAACCAACCTCTTAGTGAAATGATTTTGACGACATGTGGAAACTCAAACGCATAACCGCATCATCTCACTAAGGAGGGGGGGGGGGGTTGCCCATAAAAATAGATTAACCCCGCCACTTTTCACTGTACCTTTACCAAGTCAGGGGAGTTAATCATATGAATGTGTGTTAGTGGTGTCGTTCTTGCCTCTGTTTCTACGATTTTCGATTAGATTTAGAACTGTTTCGACGGTGTGGTATATTTTGTTTGTTTTTCATTTAATTTGTTGCATTCCCCTTTTCTACCGTAAAATTTTAAACTGAGCATGTTAAAAGTGTCTCAACATGGTTTTGTATGCATGAATGATTTAATATAATAGTTATTTACTATGTGATATTCCCACTGAACAATATGTTGGAAGTCACAGTCTACTATTCCGACATCATTTTCTCCCACGGGTACTAAACAGTTTACTCCTTGCCGAACTTCTTTGTCTGCAGACCATTCCCAAA
Source organism: Bathymodiolus brooksi (assembly GCA_963680875.1). Lineage (NCBI taxonomy): Eukaryota > Metazoa > Mollusca > Bivalvia > Mytilida > Modiolidae > Bathymodiolus > Bathymodiolus brooksi. The sequence continues at coordinate 44,321,488 of OY804579.1, forward strand.
ACTATAGGAAAAATGTATAATTCCTACATCAATATACAATATATCAGCTATATTTGGTACTGCATATGCTTAGATAAAATAATCTATTATTTTTATAACATTATCTTAATTTTTCTACTTTTCCTTTTCTTTTAATGTTTAATTGTATCCCATTTTGATAATGTAACATCTTTTTTCATCCTTTTTCAGCAGAAGGGTACATTTACAAGTGGTCACTGTCCTACGAATGTCCTACGAATATTTTTTTAATAGTTAGACAGTGAGGGGCGGTTAAAAACCAAACTTCGCGACAAAAGAGATGATTTCAATTTTCCCATTGTGAATTTTCCATTTATATGAAGCAATATTCCAGTAACACCTGCATATGGAGTATATATCTCTCAGTAGATACGATATCCCAGAGTTTGTGGTTCCTATCAGGATATCCTTGATAGAGGGTTGCTGCTAGCAAGAAAGCTACTGAACCAAGGGTTCCTATTGGTACCACCAAAAAACGTTTGTCATATGCTCCCAGCCAAGTGCTATTAGTATGAAAATCAATATACACAAAGAATGATCTAACAAAAGCTGTTGTCATTTAATGTAGCAATCAATTGAAAATATAACATTTTGTAGATTAAATAGGAATAAAATCTATTTGACAATGTAATCGTTTTTACATTAAACAGTAACAACATATCTTAGACAAGATTATTCCATAGTATGAATTGTGACGAAAGAAGGATTGACATAAAATATACTTTTCACGTTGTTGGTGTAAACGTGTTCAGCGCTATATAAATTGAATGAACAATATGTTCCCGTAATGGGCCAACAGTAAAAGAAATATTCCCTGCATTTTCCTGGAATAACAAGACATGTGTTGCCTTCTCACCATTGACGTGCATAGCTACAAATAGTAGCTCCTTAAAAGGGAAACTATAATGTTTGGTTAACAATAGTACGACGACGAAATGAACAAACACACAAGACGACGGACATTGATCCCCATGCATCGGGTTTAATGTACAAACGGCATGTAATTACTGAGATAATATAGGGATTTATTGTATATTCGAAAGCATTTTGCAAACTAACTTCAGAAAAGCGCATACATACCAGATGTCGCGTTCTAGAGTATATATTCATTTAAAGCTATGTTTGTTTTTGTTCAAGTATAAACATTTATGAGATGAAGAACGTCCATTAAAGTGTTTCCCATGTATGTTTATGGTATTTTTCGTTGTAAATATGAAAAGTAAAATGTCAAATCGGATTTTCTGGCATATTCATTTACACCTATATCCCTTACTGTTAATTTAACATGGAATCATAAAAATGAACAACGACTGAATTCGTGATCGGTTAAATACATTCCAACAAGGTTTAGGTTTATGGTGTTTAACGCCACTTTCAATACTATTTCAGCTATATCGTGGTAAATAAATGAAATATGACATAAAATCTTTATCGGTTAGTACAAAATATCCATCAATACCAAACTATCGAATACTTGATCGGTTAGTGCAAATTATTTATAAATAACATTTGTTTGCTCCAAAAAGACTTCTAAATTACATAGCTTTCCAGTATTTTGACAATGGAAGAACGTGATGAGCAAAATTGAATAGTTTTTGTTATTTTCCATTAGATCCTGCGCGCGTTTGTCATGTGTAGAATGTCATCTGAGTTCTTGTCTGTATCTATTATGAGGAGAGCTACTAATAGCCTCTGGCTGTATGTAATCCTCATGAAATAAATAAAGAATTAAATCAAGCCTTACAATGTACTAAGATTGTTTAATTATCAAATAGATTTATATTTTGACCTTACCTGTTGGTAGCCACGCCAGAGACATTCAGTAAGAATACTTTTTGATCCATCAAAGTCCAAACATAACTTATAACCAGGTCTAATTATCTATAAAAAATAACGGATAAATATTTATCATACGAAAATGAAGATACATATTGTGAGTTATAAAATAGAAAACAAAAAAATACCACACTGTAAGAACAGTTCCAAACACCAATCAAAAATCGCTGAAATAAGCAAAATGCTATCCCTAACACACAGGGGGTAGAATAGGCACCAGGTTTCTCCGCCCTAGAGGCACTAGTCCTCTAAAAGGGGGTCAACCCCGCGGGAACCCCGGGGTATAGAAATGGGACCGAGAGCTTCTTCGGCTTGAAGGGGCATCCGTCGGTTGTGCGGGATGTAAAAATTCACAACCAACCCGTCCTGCGGATGAGACGTAAATAAAACCGAGGTCCAGTCTTGAGAGATTGCCACCCTCTCCGCACGTTAAAGAACCCAATGTAACAGCTCATTATGAGCATTATGCTCATGATGAGTGGTCCATAAGAGACCTGTTGCACTGGCAAAATTATCCGTCCCTACCCATCATCTTTCCTTGTTTCGAGTCCCGTGGCGTTTAAATTTTTAAATGTTCTCGTCCTGAATATAGCTGAAAAATTGCTCGCATGGTACTGTCACGTCAATAAAAAAAATGGTTGAATTAAAGGTAGTTTTATCGGCCCAAGCCTTCCCTCTTAGTGACATGATGTGGTGATGCAAGTGTTTACCACATGTGAGGAAGTGATTGCTGTTTACTCACACAATGAAGAGTTTGAAGATACCAAAGGGGCAATCAGAATCCGTATATCGAAGAACAGACAACACAATGACCAGAAGAAAAGTTCAAAAGGACAAACAACGATCATAAGCGAAAATAGATTAAGTGGGATGAGATGATGATGTCCGCTTTGTACTAGACCAGCAAGCTTAGTTGGACTAACATGGTGTGTTAACTTGCAGCAACAACAGTCTATACGTTGATATGTTGCTCCAATCGGACACATTATCATGAGACTGAAAATATTATTCAGTGAGATAATAAAAACGTAGATATCGAATTTATTGCGCACGACGAGATGAAAGGAAAAATGCACAATATACCGATAAATTACGGTATTTCCAATTAGGATATTACTGAATGACAGATAAAGCCTTATCTAATTACTGACTATTCATGTCTTTAAGCTATATGATTTGATTTGATTTGATTTTTGGTGTTTAACGCCACTTTCAGCAATATTTCAGCTATATCATGGCGACCGGTTTTAGTGGTGGAAGAAACCAGAGTACCCGGAGAGAACCACCGACCATGGGCAAGCAACTGGTAATTTATAAGTTATATTAGATTATAAATGTGTACACAGAGTTATTTATCTATTTGCCACATTGGTCAGTGAATATCTGGGGTAGAAAGGTGTTGTACTTACAGCTCCGGACGCTCTCAGATTTTCAGGCACGTACAGATGTATAATCTCTCTAACGTGGTCCAAAAAATATTTAAATGGTTTACAGTTGTTTTCTTGTCGTATTTGTCGTCTACTTGACACGTCGCCTGTTTTCATCTGCAAATATTTTGATAATACAAAAAAGATAAACAATGACGTCGCAGTATAACCATTTAATAAAAAAGAATTATCAGCGTGTTGTAGAATATATATCACAACAATAAAGAATTCTAGCATTAGTTTATATAATGTTATTTATTATTTTTCTATATAAATTCTATTTTTCTATTGGATTAGCAGATGACACGTGACAAACTAGAAAAACCTGAGTAGCATGCTATACAATTTTTATGGACTTGGGATTTCCAAAAATAACCATAATTGAATATATATAGAAAAATAATAAAGCAATAAAAATGCTACATGTTGTTTTCGGTCGATACATGATTTCATCGCACTGACCAAGAATAACAATGTCGCCCTGAGGACGAAGTCCGAGGTCGCACTGACCACGAATAACAATATCGCTCTGAGGGTGAAGTCCGAAGTCGATATTGTTTTTCTTGGTCAGTGTGATAAAATCATGTATCGACCTCATCAACATGCTATAATTGTATAATATAAACGTTAGAGAATACCAAAGAGGCAATACAAATGGACAATTCAGAGAAACTGGCAACATAGGGTACGCAAGTCGAAGACAAACAAAACAAAAACACAATACGTGGTGGACACCACTATAGGGAAACAAACACAAATAACGTAAATAAGACACGAGTTCTCCTACAAACAAGAAAATTGCTACTGACAGTTTATTGACTATTTTACATCACGTCAAAATAAAACACCACTGATGATAATGTAGTGTAATTCGACATAACAATGAAATACATCAACGCTAAATCTTTATAATTTACACATTACATGTCAACAAGGAACACAACCACAACAGAAAAAACGAGTATGATATTCCTACTATTAATTACATTGTGTCAGTTTTAGTTGTTTGATTCAAAGTACGATGAACCACATAGATGGCGTAATGGTTAGCGTGTTCGCCTCGAGTGTGGTAGATCGTGGGTTCGAGCCCCGGTCGAGTCAAACCAAAGACTAAAAAATGGGTGTTTGTTGCTTCTCCGCTAAGCACGCAGCATTAAGGAGAAAGAGCAAAGACCGGTTGGCTCGGAATCAGAATAATGTGTCCGAGTGGAGTGACATGTCTACCCGCGGACTGTTGTTTTAGTGAGCTAGCACTATAAAAATCCAACTCAGCGTGTTGATCTAGTACAAAGCGGACCTCATCATTATCAGCTCATTGAAAATTAAACTTGTTCTCGCCATGATATAGCTGAAAAATTGTTGAATTGGCGTTAAACAACAACCACTCACTCACTCAAAGTACGATGTCAACCAACTTTTATCATTTTATGCATTTCATAATTGTGCCGTGTGCGATATAGAAAAAAAAAGAAGAAAAAAGATATAGCGGATGACTAAGCAAAAACAAAACAGCAACATACAATCAACAATATAGTAAATGTATAACCTAAGCTCTGAATACTGTGATGTTACATAGCCATGAATGGTACTACAATACATACAGCAACATACAATCAACAATATAGTAAATGTATAACCTAAGCTCTGAATACTGTGATGTTACATAGCCATGCATGGTACTATAACCTAAGCTCTGAATACTGTGATGTTACATAGCCATGCATGGTACTATAACCTAAGCTCTGAATACTGTGATGTTACATAGCCATGCATGGTACTATAATACATACAGCAACATACAATCAACAATATAGTAAATGTATAACCTAAGCTCTGAATACTGTGATGCTACATAGCCATGAATGGTACTATAATACATACAGCAACATACAATCAACAATATAGTAAATGTATAACCTAAGCTCTGAATACTGTGATGTTACATAGCCATGAATGGTACTATAATACATACAGCAACATACAATCAACAATATAGTAAATGTATAACCTAAGCTCTGAATACTGTGATGTTACATAGCCATGAATGGTACTATAATACATACAGCAACATACAATCAACAATATAGTAAATGTATAACCTAAGCTCTGAATACTGTGATGTTACATAGCCATGAATGGTACTATAATACATACAGCAACATACAATCAACAATATAGTAAATGTATAACCTAAGCTCTGAATATTGTGATGTTACATAGCCATGAATGGTACTATAATACATACAGCAACATACAATCAACAATATAGTAAATGTATAACCTAAGCTCTGAATACTGTGATGTTACATAGCCATGAATGGTACTATAATACATACAGCAACATACAATCAACAATATAGTAAATTTATAACCTAAGCTCTGAATACTGTGATGTTACATAGCCATGAATGGTACTATAATACATACAGCAACATACAATCAACAATATAGTAAATGTATAACCTATGCTCTGAATACTGTGATGCTACATAGCCATGCATGGTACTATAATACATACAGCAACATACAATCAACAATATAGTAAATGTATAACCTATGCTCTGAATACTGTGATGCTACATAGCCATGCATGGTACTATAACCTAAGCTCTGAATACTGTGATGCTACATAGCCATGAATGGTACTATAATACATACAGGGTTGGGGTAATGATGTTTAACGCCATTTTCAACAATATTTCAGTTATACCATTGACAAACTATTTCACATATTGTTGTATCGAGTACACCACGCCATGATCGGGATTCGAACTCACGACTTTAGTGACGATAGACTCCTATATAATAATGCATGAAGGGGCATACGTGAGTAATATGCATCATATAATGGTACATATTATTGAGCATAAACATAATTAATTATGCTTAACTAATTTTTATTACTTTTTGTTGGCCTCTTTTTCGGCATGTTTAACTTACAGTATAGTTTCCACGCCTTTCAAACACCATGTGTTTATAATCATCCATCCATACCTCCGCTACCCTGTAAGCGTTAGATATTTCTTCTCGGCCAAGTTCTTTCTCCCATATCAAAGACTTTCTGTACATATGACCAACATGTGAACATGGTATCAACTCCATGTCACCTCCACACATAACATACTATATAACATATAAAATATGTAAAAGTTAGCCTTTGACCTCTACCATTGTTATGAACATCACGTGTGTTAAGCAAAGTTATACTTTAAATATTTCAATTCTGTAATTATATAGTTTTGACAGAAACCATCTTTACAACAACAACAACAACAACAACAGAGGCATCCCCTAGATAAAAGTATCAATGACTTGACATTGTACCAAGATCAATTTTTTTACTGGGGCCGTCGTGGTCGCGATCATATGGTTGTTGGATTTACAATTAACTGTGAAATCAGTGCATATCACCACTAACGTTGTGAGTTCGAATCCCACTCATGCCGCGGTATACTCGATACAACGTTATGTGATAAAGTTTGTCAATGACCTGCAGTACGTCGATGGTTTTCTCCGGGTACTCCTGTTTCCTCCACCAATAAAACTGACCGCCCCGATATAGCTGATATATTGTTGAAAGCGGCGTTAAATACCATCATCCTAAACCCTTATACTTTAATAAGCCTAATTTAAAAGCTCTACTTTTGTACCTTAAACATTAGTTCCATCATATCCCCTCCCCAAACTTTCATACCAGTGTCAAATCCTCCGAGTTGCATGAAAAACGCTGTATCCACCACAAATGCGTTTGCCTGATGGCCAGCTATCCTGTATGTAAATTAAGAATGAACTAATTGAAATTATACATGACTATAAACTAAATTTTAGTATAAATACGGCGTAATTGGATTAATCGTCTTCAGTCATTTAAAATCAAATGTGGTAAAAGTAATTTAATCCTGCAACTGATTATCAAAGTGTCTATATCAAGCCAGGAAAGTGAGTGGGCGTGCGTGTGTTAGAGGTGTAAATTTGGCCTGTTTCTACAATTTTGACTAGGAATTTTGTTTTTCTTTTGATCAGCATGTTCTAGTGAATACAGGAGTATTTGGGAAGTGTGTGATTTTGCTATACAAGTTTGCGGCTTGATGTATAATTCCATTATACATACGTGTTCTGTTCTAGCACCGGTGAAACATATGCATAATGAAATGTCGACAGTTTGAAGTCATAATTGGCAATGTTTTTATACCATCAAGTTTAAAATTTGTTAAAAAGTCATGCCTCTGGAAATAACCAACATTGATTTCTTTAATTTTACTGTACTTGTCGAATTCATTTTACGAAAAACATTTTAAAAACAAAAGTGAGACAGGAGGACTTTTTAAGCACTGTAAAATACATTGTTTTGTTTCGCATGTACACCATTCAAGTTACTGTATATTGCTTGTCAAATAGTACTAATCTGATAAGGTAGTTCCGTCAAAAAGGTACCTGATAAGATCGTTCCGTAAAAAATAATTACCGGATATTTTTTGTAATGAAAATATTATCTTCTGCAAGTATAGTTGCCTTACGAAAAACGCTGTAAGCACAAATTCATGATATGAAAGCTACCTACTGGCATCATTCTTTACCTGATGGGCTCGTTCCTTTGTATCGAGTCTATGTATTCTTGCTTGTAAGGTGAGTATCTCTGATATAGGTAGAAATCCAATGACATCGACAGAGAGTAAATTTGCGGACGAGAGTAATAAAAAGTATTGTAAAATATATCTCCTACTGCTGGTGTAACGAACAGTTTGTAGTTATCTTTCAAGCGTTGGAGTAATGGTGGTAACCACCCTGAAACAATATTAAGAAAAGAGAATTGTACATGTATTAATGAAGAAATTGAATATTACTTCTGAAAAAAAACCAACCGGTAGGAGTCTGCTAATTATATATATTTTTCAAACTATAATTATAAAGGTAAAAAAAAAATAGTCACCACATGAACACGGCCTAACAATATTTCAGCTATGACGACAGTTGTCACAGGTCATGCAAATGTTATAATAAGAATTAAGTACACATAAACACGGTCTAACAATATTTCAGTTATGACGACAGTTGTCACAGGCCATGCAAATGTTATAATAAGAATTAAGTACATACAACCACAGACCACACATACGCTACAAAAATTGATGCCACAGACACTATGTGTGCTATAATAATAAATGATTACACTCACAGACAATACATATGATATAATAAGAATTAATTACACTCACACACCATATATGTGCTATCATAAGACTCAATTACACACACGAACTATGCACCCTGTGGTTGTTTCTTGTACGCATTTGTGACACTTCCATGTGATATCGGAAAGTGATGACGGTATTTGTAAGTTTGTTTTACCCGTATTTCTTTTCTTGTTGATAATCAGGGATGTAAAATTATATAATCAAATAACATCAACAAGACAAAGATGCCCAAATGTAGTGTTTATCGATAGCAATTAAGAACAGCGCTCAACTGCAAGCCAGGGACCGTTTCACACGTCTTATAGGGATTTGATCTATGTCAATATTGATGACTGTGGAAAAAAACAGCAATAAAGGCATTGTCTCTTTACCGTAATGTGTCTAATTGGAAGTTTCTCATGTTCATTTCCATCCACATTCTTTCTTACTTATAAAAACGTGGATATTGAATTTAGTGCGCACGACGCGTTTATAGAATAAGTGTGTTATAATAGTTATTGATTACACTGATAGAAATTAATTTAATAACATACAATATAATTAAAGTATATTTACCTTCAGCTACTTCACAATGTGAATCCAAAATTGCAAAATATTTAGATTTTACTACATCTACTGCCGTTTGGTAGGCAGACATTGCACCAAGGCTAGTAGGTAGACGTATTATTCGTGTTTTTGGTAGGAAAGAAATGTAAAAATCAAGTCTGTATTTAAGATGATCTGTAAGATAATGTATGCATAATTAAGCGTTAAACTCATGGTAGACATTGGCCATGCAAACAAAGTTAATGTCTGATTATAATGATAGAGATATTAGAACGGTTTAATTTTTTTTATTGCATTGGTATTGGGAATGTTTTGGACTTATACTGGATAATCAATAAATGTCAGCTTCATCAACATGTGAACTATATAACATGGCGATCAGTTTTATTTGTAGATACATGGAACAAAACACGGGACCTTCCGTTAATACCTGTCAAACTCTATATCATAAGTTTATATCGAGAACACCCAGACCAAGACAGTTATCAAACTAACAAACCTCAGTGGTAATAGGAATACTTAAATGATAATCCAACTGTCGTTCACATACAAATATAACATCCGGGTAATATATGTAGTGTTATCCTCTAAAAATTAGAAAACATGAGATATAATTCATTTTCCATGTTAAGGAAAGGAGAGACCATGCATTATAAATAAACTACTTTGAAAGTAATGAATAAATATTAAAACCATGACCCTTTAGATCTAATGGTTGTATAAAATTAAAATAGCTTAATAAAGAAACTAATTTATCACATGTACAAGTCAATAAAACAAAGAAATATATTTTGTATAAACCATGTCTTCCAAGGGCTCAAACCCATAGCTTCTCGGTGAGTCTCGGGATGGCGGATAGGGAAGCCCTCTCTTTGGGAGAGGCGTTGTCAGGTTATAATACAGAAAGCCTGACCGTGGTCCATAGTAGGTAACGTGTTTGGAGAGTGCCATGCCACGCTCCCTGCACGTAAATGACTTCGTGTGTAGATTTCTAAAACGAGTAGGCGCATTGTAACTGCTACATAAAACTACATTTTTTCTCCCTACAAAAATCTCCATGTTTCCAGTGGCAATCAAAAGCCGTTTTCTCTGTTGGCCCATCCCTCATTCTTTTCTATCCGGATTTTATTTACCGTTGAACTTATTCCGGTCCAGAATAAAACTGAATATATTGTTCGCTGGACGTTAAGCAATAATCAATTAATCAATATTTGCATTAATTTGACTGCTACGAAGTTCAAGACCAATGCCATGCCTTGTATTAATTTGACCGTAGGTAAGATCAAAATCGATCGCATCTAAATTGTATATCTTTAAACAGAAACAATTGCTTTGTTTACAGTGGTTTCATAGTTTTAAAAATTATTGTCATGTGATGATTTTTAAAAATTACCATCCGTCGATCCATCGTCTACCAATAATATTTCCTCTATTAAATCATGTGGTGTTCGATCTAAAATACTGTGCAGCATTCTAATAAGAGTACTCCAAGCCTCGTTACGGAATGCTATGATTATTGTACAGGGATCTAAATCATCGTCATACGTAATATTTGCACACCTGAAGATAGTACGTAATATATCATCAAAACATCACACAAAACAATATCCTATGAAAACAAACTTGTAATTTGCAAATTTTCAACGTCAAGATAATAAACGTAGACTATATTTATTTTCGATTAGTTCCATGCAGTAATAGTGTTTCATGGGGGTTGTTATTGTATGATGAAGCATATTTGTGGTAGCAGACAGCATCTGCTTTAGTCCAAGAAATAATATTGCAGTCGAACGCATGTACATTACTTCCTTGAATGTGATCTTTTGCAATTGAATCTGATTAGAATCAGTTCTCTCACTTGCTCCCGTTTACTGACATGTCGCGACGTGGGTAATCTGAAGGTTAAATGCGAGTGACCTTATATCATTAATATATAATATGATAAATACAGTTATCATTTTGTTTCGGTCAATCGATTCTCTCGTAGATTGCAAAGTAGTTCAACAACACTTTCATAGTCTCGCAAACGCCATTTTCTTTGGATGATATAGGGTCACTGGCATGTTCGCAAACGCCATTTTCTTTGGATGATATAGGGTCATTGGCATGTTCGCAAACGCCATTTTCATTGGATGATATAGGGTCATTCACATGTGACCCGTAACGGTGTTTACTTAGATCTCCAGCTCCGCGACATATCAATAAAGGGGAACAAGTGGGAGATCTGATTTTAATCAGATTGATTGTAAATTGTTTTGTTTGAGAAAAATATATGCATTACTATTTTTTATAAAAAAAATATTAGAAGATCGTGTTTCATTTTTCTACTAGTCATAACCATATTCAGAAATATTCATATATTAAGTAATTTCATAAAACTTACGAAGGGTCTATTAAATCAGGATCTAAAGTTCGATGAAAAGAAATAAGGTCTGATACATATTCATTCATATGATGTTTCTTCATTCCTTCTTTGTATCTTATCTTGTCCTCAGCTGATAGTAATGTTACATTGAGTGTGACACCTTTTCCTAGCTCACCTAAAAGTATATTGAAACACAATGACAAATCGGATTATTATGGACATATGTGACCGCGACTGACAAAAAGGTCCCAGATGCGGTACTTCCGATAAATAAGGGTAATAACACAATTACCGAACTCCGAACAATCTTCCAAAGGGAAAGTCAAAACTCATAAGTATATAAACTGACAAAATCAGTCAACAACCGGAAAACTGTGAAAACCGTAATGGTGGGTATATGTCACTGCGACGTCGTAAAGTTTGCTACGTCACATTACAAACGAGCACCTGCTGTCTAAGTAAGTAACTATGCAATCTATCTCTCCCACTGAATTTCAAATTTACTTGAAATACTATATTAATATTACATATTCATATACATTTAGTAGCATCAGAATTAGATTTTGAGCAGACAATTTTTTCTCCCTCGACCACTCCACCAGATTCAAATTTGATAATTATATATATATTGCCTTCAAGCATCCCATATAAACTATCTTCAGAGGCTCACAATTCACAGTATTGAGGTATTTGTTATATTGAACTGTACCCAAAGGTACGACCTAAAGGTACATATCCAGCTCATTTACATGAAAAAAATACTATATACAAACAAATTGCAGGGGCGGATCCAGGATTTCAAGCTAGGGAGGCGCACTTAAAAAAATTGCGCCGAGCGGAGGGAGGCGCGAAAATTTTTGGGGTATTTCGTGTGAAAAATCACGATTTTACGCCAAAAGATCATATTTTCCCCAATTTTAGGGGGGCGCGCGCCGGGTGCTCCCCCCTGGATCCGCCCCTGATTGTTTCAATTTCAATCCTTCACGCCATTAAAAAACAAAGTTAACATAGCTCCAATAAAGCATGTCCTTCCTATAAATGACTTTAACATTTGAATCTGATATATTATGGATTTGCAACTACCTGTTAAATCAGTACCTTTCACCTCTACATTTGTGAGTTCGAACACCGTTCATGGCGAGATGTTCTCGATACAACATTAAGTGAAAAGGTTTGTCAGTGACTTCCGACACGTCGGTGGTTTTTTCGGGTACTCCGGTTTCCTCCACTAATAAAACTGACTGCCACGATCTCACTGAAATATTGTTGAAAGTGGCGTTTAGCACCATAAACCAATCAACCAAATAAACATATTATGATCAAAATCAATGACATGATTAGATTTATAGAATTCCATGATTGACATGTATGTCTGTTTAATTTCGTAACCCCTGAACGCTTTGTGCATACTCAATATTTCCTATCTCTTTATGTGTTAACCTAATCATAATTCCAAACGGTTCAATGTCTTAAAAATGTAAACGTGTAGCAAAATCCTACCTGTATTACCTGCGTTCACCCATGTTTTTAGAATGTCTTAGTGGGGTTTCTGTTGTTTATGTTAAATTACATGTCTCCATGTTTGTAGCTAGCTCCATTTTGTGATGTCCGCATACAAACGATGTTGGTCGTTCGTTTTGACTTCCATATGTTTTGTAGGGGGCTGATGTTTCTTATATGTTATTAGCATTTATTTATGTACACTGGTCTCCAACATGTTCGTGTCGTTTACAGTTACACGACGGATTAGTGTCACTAGTGGAACAGAAACGGTTAACTCTTCCGGAACACATGAGTTCACTCTGCTTTTAGTGGGGTTCGTCTTCCTATATCATTAGTATTCTGTGTAGTTTTTTTTGTAGATATGTTGTCTATCCGACTTCGATTCACGGCTGCTAATGAACCCTTTTGTATCTTCAAAGTTTTTTTGTTTGTCAATCAGATAAAAAAAAAATTTATGCAAAATAATGGAACATGAAGTCATCGAATTATTTGTGCGTCTTAAATCAATGTTAGCCTGCATTGGACATCAGTGCTGAACAACATGGTATTGTTTTTCTATGCACATTCCTTTGCATATCATCAATATTCGTGATACTGATCAAAAACAACGGGAGCAGAATTACTCTGAGACAATAAAACAAATAAAAACGTAGATATCAAATTTAGTGCGCATGACGACATTTGGAATAGTCCTCATCAGATACGCTCAAAGCAGAAATATTTAAAAACCAAATAATTCAAAATTTCTTGGTGGTAAGACAATCAAAGGGAATAAACATGATAGCAAAAATCGGCCAAAAAAGAAAAAAAAAAGGCACCTAAAAATAAATTCTAGCTCTAACATTGTTGAGCTGAATTTTCAAAGTTTTATATGTATAAAAATATTTAACACATTCTAGTATCCTGTAGCGATACACCTGAATATATAAATTATTACTACCTCATAAAAACAACAGACCAGCGGTAGACAAGTGGCTCCACTCGGTCACATTACTCTGACTCCGAACCAACATGTATTTGCTCTTACTCCTTAATGCTGCGTGCTTATCAGAAAACCCCCCAGCAAATACCTATTGCAAACTTCTTTGGTTTTACCCGATACAGGGATCGAACCCACGATCTACCACATTATATATAATTATTGACGTTATATACCTACCTTTGTTGACAGCCGGAACCTTTGAGCCGTAATGAAAGCGGGAGGTTTGGTGCTTTAAAATCTGATTCAGCCACCATTTCTTTAGAAATGCCTGTACCAAGTCAGGGTCATTACGGTTTTCACAGTTTTCCGGTTGTTGACTGATTTTGTCTGTTTATATACTTATGAGTTTTGACTTTCCCTTTGTAAGATTGCTCGGAGTTCGGTAATATTTTTATTACCCTTATTTGTTATTAGCATTCATACAATGAAATCAATTAGTAGTTCAATTCCTTTATAACTTACCTGGTCCATAAGACATTTGTGGTTGTACATGTTCATAGTGTCTCTCTGGTGTTTGTACATTGTGTATTGGAGCATCTCTGATTTGATTTTGTTTTCGTTCCATGTCATGTATCCTATCGAGAATTCTATCTCGTATCGATGGTCTTTGAAATATGTCTGTTTCTTGAAATTGTTTGAATCTCTTGTTCAGTTGCAAAGTTTGAAGTATTAACACTCCTACAATCCAACCACCAACAATCATAAATACGATTTGTTTAATGATAAATCTTGGCGTTAAACACATTTTACACTCTTTTTCCTTTAAAAGTCTATACACTTCTGTGTGTAATTGTCAATGAATAGAATATACGCGTCGAAAACAACACTGTACTTATGATAAATCTAAAACATCAACCGGATTACGATGACATTTCTGTAACATTTGGTGTTTAAACCGCCTTTTGTTGAATCGAACGATTTTACCTAATATAATGCAATTTTATTTGTGTAAGACAAACTTCTTTTACTATGTTTCAAATGTAGATATTATATCTAATCACAATCTTTTAGCATTATTTAATAACATTGTTGATGTATGTGACGTATGTATTTTGTGTGTGAATAGAACCTTTGTAAGTTGAGATATTTAGCAATAAAATAGTTTAATCATCGTAGGCCATTAGTATGCTCAAACACACAACAATATGGTCTTAATTACATTTATTCCATGTTTTCTTTAATTCATTTCCATTATAGGAAGGGGCCGTCGTGGCCTTGATCGTGTGGTAGTTGAATTTATTAATACCTATACAATCAGTGCTTATCACAATTAACGTTGTGAATTCGAATCCCGCTTCACAGGCGAGGTGTACTCGATAAACATTATGAGATAAAGTTCGGCAGTGACCTGCGACAGGTTGGTCGTTTTCTCCAGGTGCTCCGGTTTCCTCCACCAATAAAATTGACCGCAACGAAATAACTGAAATATTGTTGAAAGTGGCGTTAAACACCATAACCCACCCCATTATAGGAATGGACGCATTGAAAACAAATAAACCCCATCAGTGGCGTAATGGTTAGCGTGCACGCCTCGAGTGCGGTAGATCGTGGGTTCGAGCCCCGGTCGGGTCAAACCAAAGACTATAAAATTGGTATTTGTTGCTTCTCCGCTAAGCACGCAGCATTAAGGAGAAATAGCAAAGAATGGTTGGCTCGGAATCAGAATAATGTGTCCGAGTGGAGTGACATGTCTACCCGCAGATTGTTGTTTCAGTGAGCTAGCACATTAAAAATCCAACTCAGCGTGTTGATCTAGTAAACAGCGGCGGTCCTCATCATCATCTCATTGAAAATTAACTTGTTCTGGCCATGATATAGCTGAAAAATTGCCACATTTGCGTTAAACAACAATTCCTCACCCCTGAAAACAAATAAAACTATGAATTGTATGACTATGTTGTACGACACCCTTTCAGAAGCTACCTTACGGAAATTTAACATTGAAGAAGAAATTCAAAAATCGACCATACCTTGTATATCAATCATCGCTAAGATATTTTGAAATATCGGGTAAAATTCCAATTAGAAACACCAATACATTTGGAAGAGAAAGGTAAACTTCCCAATTCCAATTAGAGGGAACTGTATGGACAAGCAAAACATCAGCAGTGGAATCAAAGATAATGAAAAAATGATTAACAAAAGACCCTAAAGAACTAGACAGTAACAACATGTGGAAAGGGAGTTTATACTGCTCTATTCTTGGTGCCCGTCGTGACATCCAATTTTACATATTTGGTGTATACTAGAAATCGGTAACATCAAGTTATTGCAGTCAGACATATGGTTAATAGTAATTGAGAAACGGAAAATATCTAAATCGTCGGTGTGTTTCTCCGATTCCCACATCAATTCCGATATTGCCATGCTATAATTGAAATATTTTTGAAAGTGGCGTTAAACAGTCATATTCTATAAGTATTATATTAGAGATAATGATATGAAAAAGGAGTCTTTGTAAATTATCTAATGCAGCTTGGAAAAAAATAGATAAAGTCAAAAAGCATACCCAGATCTATTTTCATCTACAGTACTATAAAATGAAACTTCAAAAATACCCCACAAGAATACATAAAATATATGTCAATATGGACACTTACTTGTTTACACAATTGACCTAATTTTGAGACACCAAATAATTTTGTCTACTTAAATTGAAGTCAACACTTTGTAAGATTAGAATCAAAATATTCTAAAGCGTTCAAAATAGCTTGATCCATGTTAAAATATTTATAGCTTGCGAGGCGTCCAACAAAATGGATATTCTTTTCCTTTTCTGCTAGTGCCTTGTAGCTTTCGTATAGACCTTTGTTTCGCTTGTTTGGTACTGGATAGTAAGGATCCCCGTCACCACAGGAAGTCTCAGAAACAATTGTAGTATGAGGGGAATCTTGGTTAAGAAAATGTTTGTATTCTACTATCCTAGTAAAGGGTTCGTCTGACCCAGGATAATTGACGATGGAATTCGGTTGGTAAAACTTCAAGTTCTTAATTCTTTCTATTTTAAATCTTATAGAGCGGTATTCTAACTTTGGGTATCCTACATTTGTGAAATAATCATCGATTGGTCCTGTAAATACAGTTGTAGTGTCTTGAGGTACGTTTGATGCAATGTCAAGATAGTTACATGAAAGGTTTACTGTGACGTTATCATGACTCAGGATATTTTGGAACATCTTCGTGTATCCTTCTGTAGGCAGTACTTGGTACTTATCAGTAAAGTAACGGTCATCAAAGTTGTTCCGGACTGGAATTCGTGCTAAAACCTCGGCATCCAAATCATCTGGATATTTTCCCCATTGTTTGTAAGTGTAGTTCTTGAAAATTTTCTCGTACAATTTAACGCCAACACGAGATGTTGCCATTTGGTAGCCATTTTCAATCGTATCATGTGACAGCTGATTTCGGGACAACCATTCGTCAGCTTCCTCTGTATCACTTATGTTCTGTCCACATAGCATATTGATTGTTGTTATATTAGGTGGTAGTGGTATATACTGACCATCGATAAATCCAGAGGCCTTGTGTTCCCAACGAGTCCACTTTGAGAAAAGATTAATGTAGTTCCAAACACGTTCATTGTTGGTGTGAAACATGTGAGGACCATACTTGTTCATTCGTATTCCGTTTTCGTCAACATAATCGTAACAGTTTCCTCCAATGTGATCCCTTTTATCAATAATTAATACTGTTTTATTGCGTTCCTCTGCAAGACGTCTGGCAATAACAGCACCAGATAAACCACATCCAACAACCAAGAAGTCGTAAGACATTTTTACAAAAATTTAAACTCTAGTTTATCGATTTAGGGTTGTTTTTTCGTTATTTCTATAGCTTTGTGTACAACATCTGTTTATATATATTATAATACAATTACAACAACGTTTTAAATAAAAACTCCACCTTGTAATTCGTTTGAATACTTAGCAATGTTTTAATTGTTAATGTGTATGATTTAAAAAAATCTTGAACATTTTCTCATGCACTTTAACGGCAACACGAGAAGTTGCCGTTTGGTAGCCATTTTCAATCCAATCATGTAACAGCATTGTTTTAATTGTTAATGTATATGATTTAGATATTTGACAAATAAGCAAAATTGAAATACGATGATAGGCAGGTAAAGAAAATAGAATGACATACCTCTTGACGTTATAGACATATACGAAAAACAAATCATGAGACGCATATTGGCGTATATTAAAGCATAAAAATATCGAACATGTAATATCTTCACTTTATAGGCTTATAATAAAAATACAGAAAGCAACAAGACATGGGACGTGTACTATATATAGCTTTTTGTTTTGTCCTATTATGTGTCTTATCGTTCTAAGTTCCGTGTTGTGATTTCCGCATAAAAACTATGTTTGGTTCATCTTTATCCCCAGTTGTTTGTAGGAAGCCTTATGTCTTATTTACGTAATTTGTGTTTGTTTGTACATAGTGGTGTTCAATGCATATTGTGTTGTGTTTTTGTTTTGTTTGTCTTCGTCTTGTGTACCCTATGTTGCCAGTTTCTCTGGATTGTTAATTTTTGATTGCCCCTTCGGTATTCTCTATTCGTGACTTTGTAGGCATATATAACAAGCAACAAAAACATTACACATGTAACATCCTTACTTTGAAAAGAAATATTGGAATACAATAAAGCAAAATAACCGAGAACATGTAATCTCCCCACTTTAAAGGCGAATTCAAAAATCATTGTTACACATGGCCGGTCTAGAGAATTCCGAATGCATATGAAAAATCCCAGCGCAAACCGGAAGTGGTTGTATCTGTTTCATTGACTGAAAAATAGAAAATGCGACTTTCGCTGAATATTCTTGTCCAATTCGTCTGAGGGAGGCCCGGTATTTATATTTAAATGTGGCAGTCGAAAATATCTCGTGAGTGTAACGATATAATTGGGTCAGCGAAAGGATCACAAATAAGCGAAAAATATTGAGGCGAAGTGGGGAAGGGGTAAAGGGCAGATGTCTACCTTGAAGTAAGGAGGAGGAGGGGGCATATATTTTTTGAATGAAACAAGTGCCTGTGCCCAGGGATATGCAAGAATACTATGTTATTCGGGATCTTCGCAAGGGATGTGGGTTTATATTCCCTGTCTGTTTTCTATATCGCCTGAGCCGATTTCCAATACACGAATGTTTAGTTATTTTGTATATTGCATACTTACCATTGTGTACATTTTTACAGGGGAGTGTCATGGAACAGCCGCTTATAAAGCACAGACCACCTCTATCTATGACGTAATCGGTCATAGATAAATAGTATTTCTACCACGGGTTTGGACTCAAAGCGTTTGAAGGACGTTATATTAGAATATACGTTATCAGTCTCGAGATGTTATATATCCCGTTTTAAAGGGGAGTGGTTTTGTTAAACGGTGAGGCGTCAGCTGAACCATTTAACAAAACCACTGCCCTTTAAAACGGGAAATATAACATCTCGAGACTGATAACATTTTTATATGAATGTTCTAACATTAATAAGTATGTCCTTATTATAGGAAAAACATAAATACGTGTATCTTTGGAAAAAGATCACAGAGAGCGATTATTGATTTTCTGTGCCGTTTGTGTGTCGTCTGCTACTATGTAAATGGAATACACAGCACAGGCAATAGGTGAGAGCGATTATTGATTTTCTGTGCCGTATGAAATACACAGCACGGCTTCCATGAAGTGTTAAGAGTAAATGTTTAGCCAATCAAAATTCTACTTGCCACAAGAAC
Organism: Bathymodiolus brooksi; assembly: GCA_963680875.1. Taxonomy (NCBI): domain Eukaryota; kingdom Metazoa; phylum Mollusca; class Bivalvia; order Mytilida; family Modiolidae; genus Bathymodiolus; species Bathymodiolus brooksi. Next base: position 44,341,100 of record OY804579.1, read on the forward strand.
ATCAGATAAGATCCTGCTAAGCAACCATTTGGAGCTGCTATTGAGTACCAGTTCTGAGTGGTCTTTAATATCCCGTTAGAATAGAAATGAAATATTTCTTTTACGTGAGCCAATCAAACCTTTCACACACAGGAAAATCACAGTCATAATGATAAATAAAAACAAGAAGAAATTATTTTTTTTCAAATTTTGTCTGAAAGTATGAAATTACCATATGAGTTTATGATTTGTTTATTAGATTCTGTTCGGTTCGTCGTTACCCCAGTTGTGTATAGGAGGGCGGCTGATGTCTGTGTTTGTTTACGCATAGTGGTGTCCAACATGTCTTCACTTAGTGAGTAACATGGTCGTGTCTTATAAGAGGTAGGAACTACTTACCCTTCGAGAGCACCTGGGTTCACCCTCGGTTTTTGGTGGGGTCCGTGTTGCTCATCTATTTTAGTTTTCTGTGTTTTGTTGTTGTTTTGTTTGTCTTCGTCATGTGTCTTGTGTACACAATGTTGCCAGTGTCTCTGGATTGTCCATTCTTGATTGCCCCTTCGGCTTTCTCTAATGTATTTTTCAATAACCTTATTTGATAATTACTTCCCGTACATTTCTGAAGTTTAAATGAAATGTATATGAATGGGTACTGGTGACGATTCCCATGATTCATCACATCACCAGGTGACGGATAGGGGATGTGCCCTCAATGATGGCTTGCTACGTTGTTAATAGGAAAGACAGACCGTGGAACATAGTAGGGAGCTTGTATATGGAGAAGAGTGCCACGCTCCTTGACGTTAAAGACGCATTCGTAAATGAGCATGCGCGTTGTAGCCGCCTCAAAAGGTTATTGTTTCGTCCATTTCTAACTCTCCAAAAATTTCTTATCACAATCAATAGTCATTGCCACATTTATTCCCAGTCTTCTTTCATTTCTGTAAATTGTACATGCTAGTATTGTTGAATTTGTTCTCGCACCGAATATGCATGGAATATTTGCGATTACAGGTTAAGCAACCAACTATCAATCAATCAACCCTGTGTGTTATTGCACGGTCAAAGGTGAGTGAAAGGTTATCGGACATGATCCCATACCGGATGTTGCTAGAGATGTAAATGTGACGCCAAAGAAAAACAGTCTCAAATTTTGAATAAATCTCGATTTCGTTCTTTGTCCTTCAAAAAATGGAATTTGAAAAAAATAAGACTGACAGATGGCAATAGTTGAAATTGATGTTTTATGAAGTAGTAACATCGTTATCAAATCAACAAATGATATTGGCCCAACCTAATGCATTTGTGAAAATGTACTTTTTATACAATATAAATAAATACAAAATAAATCTTCAGATATATTTAGCATACATATATGTGCATGTCTCTTCTGTAACCTGATGCTAGCTGGAGAACCATAGCTCTTGTGGTCCTTATGCTGCTTTTGATACGAGCGGATCATAATATCTATCACAAAAACACCATAAGAACCATAAGAGCTACGGTTCCACAGATAACCTGAAGCATGGTTCGAATTGTTATCGATAGTATGGGCCAATATGCAAGCAAAACAAATTACCAGTGCCTTTGTCACTACATTTATATATTTGTACTAGATGTAATCATACAATTAATTAACTAAGGTTTCAGCTATTTTATTTTATATAAACGAGGTCTAAATTCTTAAAGTAATGTTGGAAATCCATTATGAAAAAGCAGCAAATTCCATCGTAGAGTCACATGTTCTCGATAGTTATGCGCGTGAGAGTATTGATATCAATCGGGAAAACGCACGTGTCTTCTGTTCGCTTCGCAAGAAGGAAGAAATGGCTATGCTACGTATCAAGGTATGTATGAATATAATCTTTATAGTCTCAGATATTTATGCACATTTTCTTATTCCAAAAATAACTCTAAATTCACCGGGTCATTGCTTAAAATATACGTTTGTGATGTAAACAAAATTTTGCTGTCAATGAAGGTCAAGTACGTATACGGCATACACAACCGGACATATACAGGTGGCACTGTTCAGGAAAAAAAAATTTGGAACACCGTTCGGGTCATATCTTATCAATTTTATCTTTATATCAACGTTATTTCTGTATTGTGTAACCCCAATGGAACACTTTTTCAAACATGTTTAATTTAACACGTATGGTTGAAATCAATAATCTTGGTGTTTGCAAATATCTTAAATACATTTTTTTCTCTTCTTCCAATAGTTTTTGTTAGTAAACATGCCATCCATAATTGATTTTACACACTTATCGAGAACTGGTGTCGTAATACACAAAGTGTCAGAAATAAGGTCATACACAAAAATTATGTTTTCTCCGTAACTTCTAGGAGTAGAACTTTTAGGTTTGGTAGAAATAAAGAACTAGTTTTGACAAACAAACAACAACAATTTTGTAAAACATTATTGTTTCTAAGGGACACATGGGAGAAATGTTTCTTACGCTATCGAGAACCGGCAACACCAGGATAGTGTAAGGATTTTGATCGGCTCAAGTAAAAGAGAATATAAAAGATAGAGTCGATGATTTCCATATAAAATGAGATATGAACGACCTCTCGTAATGCACTGTTTTTACTCAGTGACAAGTACAAAGAGTTGTTTTAACAAGAGCAGACACGTGCTTAGCACAAGCACTGAATAAACTGTAATGATAAACGTAGTATTGATTTGTTAAAGGCTAAAGCATTGTCTTATTTTTTTTTTAAATATTTGTCTTAACGTTAAAAAAAACCCACAACAGAATACAGTAACATTTGGCAAATTTAAATAATGTCAATATTAATGAAGATATGAAACGGTTTTTTAAACAAAAAAAATCACTATTTATTTATTCGGCAGTTTATCAAAAGATGTTTTCACAATTTAGATACTTGCAATATTTTTCAATACGCTTTGACAAAATGTAACATTCCATGTATTGTCCAATCAGCATCCAAACTTTCGGCATTTACTGATAGCCGTAATACGTTTCTTGTTTCCCTATATTTATTTAAGGTAGCATAAATAAACGTTAGAGAACACCGAAGGGGAAATCAAGAACGAACAATCCAGAGAAACTGATAACGCCGTGCACACAAAGCACAGGACGAAGACAAAAAACAAAAACAAAAAAAAACCACACAGAAAACTGAAACAGGGTCCTCAACAAAAATCGGGGGTGAACACAGGGGCACGCGAAGGGCAAGCAGCTACTGCCTCTTATAAGACACCTGTCATGCTACTTATATAGTCAAAATAGTGTTGAACATCATTATGCCCAAACACAAATAACGTAAATAAGACACGAGTCCTCCTCCAAACAACTGGCGATAAAGACCAATACGACATCGTTGTATCGATGAAAATCGTGGCGGACATCACAACACGAAATTCCGAACGCAAAGACGTATGATATGACAAAATGTTGGATATCACTAGACACAACACAAAAATACAATAATACATGAACCCTGCCACAAACAACTGGAGGCAAAAAACTAAAAAGATGTGCTCGCGAAGGGTAAGCAGTTCCTGTTTCGTATAAGACACACACCGTGCTACTCATATATACAGGCAAGTCCTGTAAAAGTCTTAGGAGCAATGTAGCATTGTTTGAGAAAATTACTGTATTGGGCACAAGCTCAAGAATAACGTATGGGTAGTGAAATGTAAACTTCATACGCTGGTGATGCTGGAATATTGCTACTGATAAAAGGGAAGTTGACTATTGGAAAAATGAAGTCATCACTTTTGTCACAGAGTGTTGTTGTTATGTTGTTACGAAGGATAGATTACATAAAAAGTTGGCACTTGTTTACAAATTACAACCGGAGCTACATGTAGTCGGTAAAGAAACAATTGCCTTCATTATTACTTTTTCTATATTTATTTTGTGGCCATGCATCAGTTGATGTAAATATAAATATATTAGCAGTCTAAAGCACCAGCTGTCACATTAACTTTAAATAGATGAAAATGTCTTTTATTTATATTATGCATATGAGTTCAAACTAGTTAAACAATATGTTCATCATTTAGAGGGATTTATTGCTTACACTCTGAAAATGCGTGTTATTTCAAGAATTAAGATGAAAGCATTAGTTATAGCTTTAATTGTATGTTTGTTAATAATTTCAATTTCCAAAATGTTCCAAGTAGTGAATATATTTTATAACACTGTGTTACAACAACAAAAGCATGCTCATGATATTCAGAAAATCAACAATAGACAACTTAATCTACAAAGTGAAAATGTTAAAAGGATAGCTATGGTCAAGTTAAAGAAGCGTTTTTATGGACCAGGTAAGACATATTGATATTAACAGGCATAGGTGATGTGTCTGCGAAGTACGGAAATAACATTTCCCCATATTTCTGTTTTTCTCTTATCCTATAGAAAGTCGAGAAATTACACGTTAAAAGAGTTGGAAGACATCAAAAGGGTAACCATAATCCTTAATGTGTTTTGTTTTGTACGGGAGATTACATGTCCCGTGTTTTTGTTGTTGACAGCATATGCCTAAAAAAACAAGAGATTAAACGTACCATGTTTATTATTTTTTGTCAGCATATGCCTACTCAAAAACGAGATTACATGTACCGTGATTTTGTCAGCATATGGCTACACAAACAAGAGATTACACGTCCCGTGTTTGTTTGTCAGCAAATGCATACTCAAAAACGAGATTACATGTACCGTGATTTTGTCAGCGTATGGCTACACAAACAAGAGATTACACTTCCCATGTTTTTGTCAGCATATGCATACACAAACAAGAGATTACACTTCTCATGTTTTTGTCAGCAGATTCATACACAAACAAGAGATTACACTTCCCATGTTTTCATCAGCAGATTCATACACAAACAAGAGATTACACTTCCCATGTTTTCATCAGCAGATTCATACACAAACAAGAGATTACACTTCCCATGTTTTTGTCAGCATATACATACACAAACAAGAGATTACACTTCCCATGTTTTTGTCAGCAGATTCATACACAAACAGGAGATTACACTTCCCGTGTTTGTTTGTCAGCAGATTCATACACAAACAGGAGATTACACTTCCCGTGTTTGTTTGTCAGCATATACATACACAAACAGGAGATTACACTTCCCATGTATTTGTCAGCATATACATACACAAACAAGAGATTACACTTCCCATGTTTTTGTCAGCAGATTCATGCACAAACAGGAGATTAAACTTCCAATGTTTTTGTCAGCATATACATACACAAACAGGAGATTATACTTCCCATAAAGGTAATAACAAAATTACCGAACTCCGAACAATCTTACAAAGGGAAAGTCAAAACTCATAATTATATAAACAGACAAAATCAGTCAACAACCGGAAAACTGTGAAAACCGTAATGACCCTGACTTGGTACAGGCATTTCTAAAGAAATGGTGGGTTGAATCAGATTTTAAGGCACCAAACCTCCCGCTCTCATTACGGTTCAAAGGTTCCGGCTGTCACTGTAACAGTATTTAAATACAGGAACAAAATAGGTAAAATAGTTGTCAAAGCAGTACCATATTCGGTGACGTAAATGTCAAAAATACTTTTACGTCACACATTGACAAAAAAATTCTTGACATTTGCGACTTCTTTATCTTTATACATTTTCACTATATGAAAATGCATCGCTTATAATATTTTCTGCAGAGACGGAATATATTTCGACAAGATATTGGTATCGGAATATAAACTTTTTAAGAGATCGAATAAGGCGAATCTTTTTATAGCCCTGGTCCAGTAGCCTGTTTCTCAGATGAAGATGACGTTTCAGGAAATCAGAATAATTGCTACTGGCCCTTGCATAGCGAATCAATTGCGAGATGTAAACACCATATGCAGGAGAAGCTGGTATATTGCTGCACATGTTTGGAAAATTTATGATTTTAAAATTGAAGTCGTCCCGCTTATCATAAATTTTAGTACTGAGTTGACCACTGTCGTCAAATTCGAGGTATAAGTCCAAAAATGATGCGGACGAAGCTGTATCGGTGGTCTCTTTAACTTCCAGCTCTGGAGGATATATCAATGGAAGAAATTCTGCAAATCTAGAATTATTGATAGATAAAACGTCATCAATATACCTGTATGTGAAATTAAAGGCTCTAGCCTCATGAATCTTCTTATCTTTTACAAGCTTTTGAAGAAACTCCGACTCATATGAGTATAAAAATAAATCGGCTAGAAGAGGGGCACAATTCGTACCCATTGGTATGCCGACGACCTGCTGAAACAGTGTCCCTCCAAAGGAGACAAATATGTTATCGATGAGGAACTCCAGCATACTGATCACTTGTTCCTCGGAGTAGCATGTTTTACCTTTATGAATTTTGTTTGAAAAATATGTGGAATTGTAGCCTAACACAACAAATTTTGAGCCATAGTTTCTATGACTAAAAGCTTTATGAATTGTTTCTTTTAAGCGGGTTTTTAATTTGTCATGTTTTTGTCAGCATATACATACCCAGATAAGAGATTGCACTTCCCATGTTTTGTCAGCATATACATACACAAACAAGATATTTTGTTGTTTCCTATACAGGAATATGCTAATAAAGACAGACATGACACGTGTCTTGTTTTTGTTTTCTCTATATGCTTATAAAGACAACATATTACACGCCCCGTGTTTCATTGATTACTATCTATGCCTAAGAAACCCGGGGGCTACTACATCTTGTTTCCATGAATTCCCTATAATTCCGACAGAAGGACTAGGATTATGCTAAGTGTGTTTTTCGTCCGTTCACTCGTAAAATCTATGTGGTCGCCTTAGGTACAATGAAGTATTTCAACATCCATTGCATGTTTACTGTAGATTATATTTTTAAGCTTAAACAGTCATCGTCAACAATTTCACAAACATCAGCAAAACGAACAACCACCTCTTATCTTAACTAATTAAACAGAAAAAAGATAACGACATATGACGTTTCATCCAGATCCTGGCTTTGGACATGCAGACAATTGTGGCGGGGGTAATAAACCGGTGATGGGTTCCCAACTCTCCACTCTTGACACAAATTCGCTTTCTTCACATACCATCACAAAGTGATTGATAGATTGATTATTGCTTAACGTCCAGTGAGCAGTATTTCAGCTATATTTAGGACGAGAAAAAGTTCTATAATATATATATATATATAAAGACTATAGAGAAATGAGGGAAGATATGGGTCAACCAGGTCAATGACTTTTGACTGCCACTGCAAAAGTATGGAGAGCTGGATAGGAACGAAATATTTAGTCATTTATAGGGGTTACAATATGCCTACTCTTTTTGAAATCTACAAAAGAGTTTAGGGAGTGAGGCACGCTACCAAATATGGTCCACGAACAGACTTTCCGTATTATAACCTGACACGGGCGCCTCCTCCTCTCCGATCCGCAACCCGGAGACATTGTTAGCAGCTCTGTGAGATTGTGCCCTGGTAACTTTCACTAATACCCAGTACACTATCACAAAAATAAGTGGGAACATAAAGATATCACAAAAATAAGTGGGAACATAAAGATATCACAAAAATAAGTGGGAACATAAAGATATCACAAAAATAAGTGGGAACATAAAGATGGAGAGTACAATAGCAGGGTCACTGGGTGATCGTAGTTAACTGACTATTACTTTTTGGACAAATAAACGAAACTGTTGTTTCTTCTAACAGATTTAATATCAATTACTCATGAACATTTATATATATCAATATAAATTTAGTATGGCCCTCTATGAAATCTCGTCATATAACATTAATATCATGTTAGATGTTGTAATATAGGAAATATTTACTTTAGGTGAGTTAGGAAAACCTGTTAAAATAAACGTAGAACAACTATCACCAGAAGATAAAAGAAAATACGAAGAAGGAATGGAGAAAAATCAAATGAATGAATTTGTATCAGACCTTATTTCTGTACATCGATCTTTAGATCCTGACATGATAGATCCTGTGTAAGAATAAATTATCAACATGTTGTATTCGTTTTAATATTGACCGCATCAGTGGTATAATGGTTAGCGTGCTCGCCTCGAGTGCGGTAGATCGTGGGTTCCAGCGCCGGTTGGGTCAAACCAAGGACTATAAAATTGGTATTTGTTGCTTCTTCGCTAAGCATGCAGCATTAATGAGAAAGAGCAAAGACTAGTTGGCTTGGAATCAGAATCATGTGTTCGAGTGGAGCGACATCTCTACCCGCTGACTTGTTTCAGTGAGCTAGCACTATAAAAATCCAACTCAGCGTGTTGGTCTAGTACAAGGCGGACCTCATCATCATTTCATGGAAAATTAACTTGTTCTCGCCATGATATAGCTGAAAAATTGCAGAATTAGCGTTAAACAACAATCACCCACTTACTCGTTTTAATATTGCTCAAGGTGACGTTAAACATTAATATCAGTAACTAATCGAACACGATCACATTTTAACAAACACGTTATTTTTACAGTTTGTACGATATAATACAGTCGTGTTTAGTATTGCACTATGTATGTCTGAACCGTCGTGATCGAATGCCTATCACCACTAAAGTTGTGAGTTGGAATCCCGCTCATGGCGGGTGTACTCAGTAAGACATTATGTGATAAAGCTTGTGAGTGACCTTTGACAGGTCAGTGATTTTTTCCGGGTACTGCGGTTTCCTCCACAAATAAAACTGACCGCCACGATATAACTGAAATATTGTTGAAAGTGGCGTTAAACAACATTACCATACTATAACCCTTATGTATTTCATACATCATGTTTAATAGTGTATTATATATCTTTTGACCTTGAGAGTACCGGATGAAGGTTATTCCAGAATCGAGTCGTGCGCACTAAATTAGATATCTACGTTTTTATCATTGCCAACAGTTAATCGAATTATGGCTTGTCTTGACTCTTTTATATCAGAAGCCACAACGGCCAACCTGGGAATATCTTAGTGAGGACATATAATTAACAATTTATGTAAATTTTAATAATTCCATACTCTGCCATAGTTCCATCACGTTTTTTTTTCGACCTAAATTTTAAGTCGTAGAACTGTTATATACAAATAGTCATCAATGTCTTTCCCTTTAACAGTAACCTATAAATATGTGTAATACCTTTTGAAGAAGTCATATTTATATGAACATGAGGGCCATCGTGATCATATGGTAGTTGGATTTATAATTACCTATGCAATCAGTGCCTATCGCCACTAACGTTGTCAGTTCGAATCCCGCTCAGGCGAGGTGTACTCGATACAGCAATATGTGATAAAGTTTGTCAGTGATTTGCGACAGGTCGGTGATTTTCTCGGGTACTCCGGTTCCATCCACCAATAAAAGAGACCGCCACGATATAAATGAAACATTGTTGAAAGTGGCGTTAAACACCATAAACACCCAATCTATAAATATGTATAATACCCTTTGAAGTAGTCATATTTATATAAACATGAAGAAAGTCTGTAATCATTGACTTCATTTTTAAATTTTCAGCTGTGCAAATATTACATATAGTAATTTAGTAGATCCTTGTACGATAATCTCAGCATTCCGGAACGAACCTTGGAGTACTCTTATGAGGTTTGTGCACAGTGTGTTAGATCGCACGCCTCATGATTTGATAGAAGAGATAGTATTGGTTGACGATGGCTCGACAGCGGGTATACCTTTAATTTATTAATATTCATAATGCCACATAAACCAAACACAGATGAAAGATGAAATTTTTTTTAAAAATTAAATCATATATTCTAAGCAAATTTAATTTAGTGGTGATTGTTTATAAGTTTGTCGTCTGTCTGTTATTTGACCCATATCGGTGATATAATGATTAGCGTACTCACATCGAGTGCGGTTGACCGTGGGTTCGAGCTCCAGTCGGGTCAAAACAAAGACTATAACATTGGTATTTGTTGTTTCTGTATTATGTACGGAGCACCAGGAAGTAAGAACAAAGAGGGTTTCCTCGGAATCAGAGTAATATGTCCTAGTGATGCGACCCTCTGCTAGCAGCACAAAAACCCAACTTGGCGTCATCATTGTATTCATTCATTTAGTCAGTCAGTTTGTTTGATGGTGTTTAACGCCACTTTCAACAATATGTCAGTTATATCGTGGCGGTTAATTCTATTGGTGGAGGAAACCGGAGGATCCGGAGAAAACCACCGACCTGTCGCAAGTCACTGACAAACTTTATCACATAATGTTGTACACCTCGCCCTGATCGAGATTCGAAGCAACAACATCAGTGGTGATATGTACTGATTGCATAGGCAGTTGTAAATCCAACTACCATACGTTCATGACCACGACGGCTCCTGTCAGTCATTCATTCTATTAATAGACCGGTAATATCTAGACTGTTAGACCGGTGATATCTAGACTGTTCGACTGGTGATAAACTGTTTGACCGGTGATATCTGGACTGTTAGACCGAAGATATCTAGACTGTTCGACTGGTGATAAACTGTTAGACCGGTGATAAACTGTTAGACCGGTGATAAACTGTTTGACCGGTGATATCTGGACTGTTAGACCGAAGATATCCAGACTGTTAGACTGGTGATAAACTGTTAGACCGGTGATAAACTGTTTGACCGGTGATATCTGGACTGTTAGACCGAAGATATCTAGACTGTTAAACCGGTGATATATAGACTGTTAGACCGGGGATAGACTGTTAGACCGGTGATACACTGTTTGACCGGTAATATCTGGACTGTTAGACCGAAGATATCTAGACTGTTCGACTGGTGATAAACTGTTAGACCGGTGATAAACTGTTTGACCGGTGATATCTGGACTGTTAGACCGAAGATATCTAGACTGTTCGACTGGTGATAAACTGTTAGACCGGTGATAAACTGTTTGACCGGTGATATCTGGACTGTTAGACCGAAGATATCTAGACTGTTAGACTGGTGATATATAGACTGTTAGACCGGGGATAAACTGTTAGACCGGTGATAACTAGCCTTTTAATCCAGATTTCCACCTGTAATAATTATTATAATGGTAAATTATATGAAACAAATATATGAATAGCAAAGACGTACAGATGCAATCATTAATAATATTTGAACGCAATGATAGTATATATGATATATAACCCACTTGTACTTCCTCACTTCCTAGTGGGGGGGGGGGGGGGGGGGGCATCGTGGCCGTGATCGTATGGTAGTTGAATTTACAACTACCTATGCAATCAGTGCCTATTACCACTGATGTTGTGAGTTCGAATCTAGGTCAGGGCGAGGTGTACAACATTATGTGATAAAGTTTGTCAGTGACTTGCGACAGGTCGGTGGCTTTCTAGTGTTGTTCCACTTCGCATGATCAAACAGTGCGACGGGGATGATATATTGACCTAATGAACTGATGGGCTTGTATTTAATCACCAACGAGATACAAGCCTACCCTCTACCAGGGTTTATCATATTAAGCATGAAATTGCTAGAGTGATGTCAGCCGCAGTAGTATCAATTTTCTTTTATTAATTTTTATTATTATTTATTTTCAAATATCGTTTCTGGGATAATGTAGGTTGTTAATTTATAATATATGCACTGTAATAAAACAGTTTTTTTTTTAAAAACCGAAGTAGTAATCAGACGCTGTAACCAGAAAGACAGACAATACAATGAATGGACAAAACGATAAAGAACAAAATGACAAACAATGTTCTACAAAACACTAAACAGAAACCTAATACCAACCATACAAATAAATTGCGCTAGTGAAACTCTCAATATAATCTAGTATATGTTGTACCATCAAGCTTAACCCATTCAGTAAGGTTTCAAATCACAAAGATAACGCATTGCCTAAGCTCGACCTTCGTTATCAAAATATCTATCATATTTTTTTCTCTTTCAGATCATTTAAAATACAGACTTGATCTGTACGTGTCTTTCTTACCAAAAGTTCGGATCGTTCGCTATAAGAAAGCCGTTGGCAGAATGGCTGCCATGCAGGGAGTAATAGATGGTGTAAAGTCAAAGTATTTTGCAATTTTTGACTCACATTGCGAAGTTAATGAAGGTAATATGGATTGGTTGGTTGGGTGGTTTTATGGTGTTTAACGCCACTTTCAACAATATTTCAGTTATATCGTTGCGGTCAGTTTTATTGGTGTAGCAAATCGGAGGATCCGGAGAAAACCACCGACCTGCCGCAAGTCACTGACAAACTTAATCACATAATACTGTACAGCTTGCCCTGAGCGGGAGTGGAACTCACAACATCAGTGGTGATAGGCACCGATTACATAGATAGTTGTAATTGCAACTACCATATGATCACGGCCTCGACGTCCTCATGTAAGATGGACATGAATTACTTGTATTACATAGACAATACACGTACATTGTCCACAAATATAAGATTTATTTACACGAGCTTCTGTTTGGAGGCAAGTACAAATGACTTTAATTTGTGTGAGCAGGATTACCAAAGGGCCTCAACATGATAGCTAAAATCAGCTCGAGGGAGAAGAACATTGATTTTAACGTTCAAATTGATGCATGAGATATGAAAAATGAGAAATAGAAAACTTATATATCTAATTTGTTGCCCATACATGTATATATTAAGTATATCTATGACATCTTACCGCATCGGTGGCGTAATGGTTAGCGTGCTCGCCTCGAGTGAGGTAGATAGTTGGTTCGAACCCCGGTCGGGTCAAACCTATAAGACTATAACATTTGTATTTGTTGCTTCTCCCATAAGCACGCAGCATCAAGGAGCAAGAACAAAGACTGGTTGGCATAGAATCAGAATAATGTGTCCAAGTGGAGCGACATGTTTACATTCGGACTTTTGTGTCAGTGAACTAGCACTATAAATATCCAACTCGGTGTGTTGGTCTAGTACAAAGCTGATCTAATCATCTCATTGAAAATTAACTTGTTCTCGCCATGATATAACTGAAAAATTGCTGACTTGACGTTAAACAGCAATCACTCACTCACTCTATGACCTCTTTATTTTAGGGTGGTTGCAGCCATTATTACAACGACTAAAAGAAAACCCCAAACTGTTGGTTACACCACTTATAGGCACCATCACACATGATACATTCGAATACTATTCCTCAAAATATTACTATCAGTATGCAACTTCGATGTCATTTGATTTCTATCTTTATCAAAAAATGTCACCATATAAAATGGAATATTTTGGCAAGCTTAAGCGAGGCGAACCTGTCAGGTAAATCTGTAATATCTTAATTTTTTTCACAATCACCTTTTGTTTGTTTGGTGGTGTTTAACGCCACTTTCAACAATATGTCAGTTAAATCACATAAAGTTGTACACAATTATCTTTTATATAACCATATATACTGACTGGTGATATTCATTGAGACCAGTACAAAGATAATCAATTCATATTTATGAGTGGGTTTTTTTATACCACTAGTTAATAGAACTAATATTATACACATATGACAGCTTTTGTGCCACAAAGATTAAACATATTATGTATAATGTTCAAGATTATAGAGTTCTTTCTGATTCTGCTTTTCGCACGGTTATATGTGTGGGTCGGCATTTTGCTCACATATTGAAATTGGAAAGCACTTGGACGCCCTTATTATTTCACGATAACTATAATGTTACGACGTCTACGCAAACTTCCAGAAATTCTATGAAATTATGCCTATATAAACCGATTCTGAAATCTTTTATCAAACTTCGCAATGCAATTAGCTTATTTTTCAAATGTGTGACCGAAAACCATAATCGTTTCTTAAAGGTAAATAAGAAGAATTTGAAGATAAAAAGGGGTAATCAGAATCCGTAAATCGAAGGAGAGTCAACACAATGACCAAGAGTAAAAGAACAAAAGGACAAACAACGATCTACAAAACATACACATAAACTAAAGATCGAGTAACATGAACCCCACTAAAATTCGGGGGTTAACTCGGGTGCTCCGGAAGGGTAGGCAGTTCATGCTCTACTAGTGGCACTCATCGTGTTAATCTAGTTACAAACACGTTGATAAGTACTGAATGAGGAAAGGAAAATAATTCAGTTTTATATAAGCAATAGTTTATTCTCTTAATTTTTAGAAACAATATTATGCTTTATATACCTTGCATGTTACGATACATTTATTTCTGATACATTGCTGCAGAATAGCTGGGCATCAGGCAAACGCATTTGTGGTAGAGACATCATTTTTCATGCAACTTGGAGGATATGACACTGGGTTGAAAGTTTGGGGAGGTGACATGATGGAACTCATGTTTAAGGTACTGATCATTTCTCATGTTTAATGTACTGATCATTTCTCATGTTTCAGGCACTGATCATTTTCTCATGTTTAAGTTACTGATCATTTCTCATGTTTAAGGTATTGATCATTTCTCATGCTTAATGTACTGATCATGTCTCATGTTTCAGGTACTGATCGTTTCTCATGTTTAAGGTACTGATAATTTCTCATGTTTCAGGCACTGATCATTTTCTCATGTTTAAGTTACTGATCCTTTTCTCATGTTTAAGGTACTGATCATTTCTCAAGTTTAAGGTACTGATCGTCTCTCATGCTTAAGGTACTGATCATTTCTCATATTTAATGTACTGATCATTTCTCATATTTAATGTACTGATCATTTTCTCATGTTTCAGGTACTGATCATTTCTCATGTTTAATGTACTGATCATTTCTCATGTTTAAGGTACTGATCATTTTCTCATGTTTAAGTTACTGATCCTTTTCTCATGTTTAATGTACTGATCATTTCTCATGTTTAAGTTACTGATCCTTTTCTCATGTTTAAGTTACTGATCATTTCTCATGTTTAATGTACTGATCATTTCTCATGTTTCAGGCACTGATCATTTTCTCATGTTTAAGTTACTGATCATTTCTCATGTTTAAGGTATTGATCATTTCTCATGCTTAATGTACTGATCATGTCTCATGTTTCAGGTACTGATCGTTTCTCATGTTTAAGGTACTGATAATTTCTCATGTTTCAGGCACTGATCATTTTCTCATGTTTAAGTTACTGATCCTTTTCTCATGTTTAAGGTACTGATCATTTCTCAAGTTTAATGTACTGATCGTCTCTCATGCTTAAGGTACTGATCATTTCTCATATTTAATGTACTGATCATTTCTCATATTTAATGTACTGATCATTTTCTCATGTTTCAGGTACTGATCATTTCTCATGTTTAATGTACTGATCATTTCTCAAGTTTAAGGTACTGATCATTTCTCAAGTTTAAGGTACTGATCGTCTCTCATCCTTAATGTACTGATCATTTCTCATATTCAATGTACTGATCATTTTCTCATGTTTAAGGTACTGATCATTTCTCATGTTTCAGGTACTGATCGTCTCTCATGCTTAATGTACTGATCAGTCATCATGTTTAATGTACTGATCATTACTCTTGCTTAAGGTACTGATCAGTTTCTCATGTTTAAGGTACTTATCATTTCTCATGCTTAAGTTACTGATCCTTTTCTCATGATTAATGTAGTGATCATTTCTCATGTGTAAGGTACGGATCATTTCTCATGGTTAAGGAACTGATGATTTCTCATGTTTCAAGTCCTGAACATTTTCTCATGTTTAAGTTACTGATCCTTTTCTCATGTTTAATGCACTGATAATTTCTCATGTTTAGTGTACTGATCATTTTCTCATGCTTAATGCACTGATAATTTCTCATGTTTAGTGTACTGATCATTTCTCATGTCTATGGTACTGATCTTGTCTCATGTTTCAGGTACTGATCATTTCTCATGCTTAAGGTACTGATCATTTCTCATGCTTCAGGCACTGATCATTATCTCACGTTTAAGTTACTGATCCTTTTCTCATGTTTAAGGTACTGATCATTTCTCAAGCTTAAGGTACTGATAATCTCCCATGCTTAATGTACTGATCATGTCTCATGTTTCAGGTACTGATCGTTTCTCATGTTTAAGGTACTGATCATTTCTCATGCTTCAGGCACTGATCATTTTCTCATGTTTAAGTTACTGATCCTTTTCTCATGTTTAAGGTACTGATCATTTCTCAAGTTTAAGGTACTGATCGTCTCTCATGCTTAAGGTACTGATCATTTCTCATATTTAATGTACTGATCATTTCTCATATTCAATGTACTGATCATTTTCTCATGCTTAAGTTACTGATCATTTCTCATGTTTAAGGTACTGATCATTTGTCATGTTTCAGGCACTGATCATTTTCTCATGTTTAAGTTACTGATCCTTTTCTCATGTTTAAGGTACTGATCATTTCTCAAGTTTAAGGTACTGATCGTCTCTCATGCTTAATGTACTGATCATTTCTCATATTCAATGTACTGATCATTTTCTCATGTTTAAGGAACTGATCATTTCTCATGTTTCAGGTACTGATCATTTTCTCATGTTTAAGGTACTGATCATTTCTCATGTTTAATGTACTGATCATTTCTCATGTTTAATGTACTGATCAGTCATCATGTTTAATGTACTGATCATTACTCTTGCTTAAGGTACTGATCAGTTTCTCATGTTTAAGGTACTTATCATTTCTCATGCTTAAGTTACTGATCCTTTTCTCATGATTAATGTAGTGATCATTTCGCATGTGTAAGGTACGGATCATTTCTCATGGTTAAGGAACTGATGATTTCTCATGTTTCAAGTCTTGAACATTTTCTCATGTCTAAGTTACTGATCCTTTTCTCATGTTTAATGCACTGATAATTTCTCATGTTTAGTGTACTGATCATTTTCTCATGCTTAATGCACTGATAATTTCTCATGTTTAGTGTACTGAACATTTCTCATGTCTATGGTACTGATCATGTCTCATGTTTCAGGTACTGATCATTTCTCATGTTTAAGGTACTGATCATTTCTCATGCTTCAGGCACTGATCATTATCTCACGTTTAAGTTACTGATCCTTTTCTCATGTTTAAGGTACTGATCATTTCTCAAGCTTAAGGTACTGATAATCTCCCATGCTTAATGTACTGATCATGTCTCATGTTTCAGGTACTGATCGTTTCTCATGTTTAAGATACTGATCATTTCTCATGCTTCAGGCACTGATCATTTTCTCATGTTTAAGTTACTGATCCTTTTCTCATGTTTAAGGTACTGATCATTTCTCAAGTTTAAGGTACTGATCGTCTCTCATGCTTAAGGTACTGATCATTTCTCATATTTAATGTACTGATCATTTCTCATATTCAATGTACTGATCATTTTCTCATGCTTAAGTTACTGATCATTTCTCATGTTTAAGGTACTGATCATTTGTCATGTTTCAGGCACTGATCATTTTCTCATGTTTAAGTTACTGATCCTTTTCTCATGTTTAAGGTACTGATCATTTCTCAAGTTTAAGGTACTGATCGTCTCTCATGCTTAATGTACTGATCATTTCTCATATTCAATGTACTGATCATTTTCTCATGTTTAAGGAACTGATCATTTCTCATGTTTCAGGTACTGATCATTTTCTCATGTTTAAGGTACTGATCATTTCTCATGTTTAATGTACTGATCATTTCTCATGTTTAATGTACTGATCAGTCATCATGTTTAATGTACTGATCATTACTCTTGCTTAAGGTACTGATCAGTTTCTCATGTTTAAGGTACTTATCATTTCTCATGCTTAAGTTACTGATCCTTTTCTCATGATTAATGTAGTGATCATTTCGCATGTGTAAGGTACGGATCATTTCTCATGGTTAAGGAACTAATGATTTCTCATGTTTCAAGTCCTGAACATTTTCTCATGTCTAAGTTACTGATCCTTTTCTCATGTTTAATGCACTGATAATTTCTCATGTTTAGTGTACTGATCATTTTCTCATGCTTAATGCACTGATAATTTCTCATGTTTAGTGTACTGAACATTTCTCATGTCTATGGTACTGATCATGTCTCATGTTTCAGGTACTGATCATTTCTCATGTTTAAGGTACTGATTATTTCTCATGTTTCAGGCACTGATCATTTTCTCACGTTTAAGTTACTGATCCTTTTCTCATGTTTAAGGTACTGATCATTTCTCAAGCTTAAGGTACTGATAATCTCTCATGCTTTATGTACTGATCATGTCTCATGTTTCAGGTACTGATCGTTTCTCATGTTTAAGGTACTGATCATTTCTCATGCTTCAGGCACTGATCATTTTCTCATGTTTAAGCTACTGATCCTTTTCTCATGTTTAAGGTACTGATAATTTCTCAAGTTTAAGGTACTGATCGTCTCTCATGCTTAAGGTACTGATCATTTCTCATATTTAATATACTGATCATTTCTCATATTTAATGTACTGATCATTTTCTCATGCTTCAGGTACTGATCATTTCTCATGTTTCAGGTACTGATCATTTTCTCATGCTTAAGGTACTGATCATTTGTCATGTTTCAGGCACTGATCATTTTCTCATGTTTAAGTTACTGATCCTTTTCTCATGTTTAAGGTACTGATCATTTCTCAAGTTTAAGGTACTGATCGTCTCTCATTCTTAATGTACTGATCATTTCTCATATTCAATGTACTGATCATTTTCTCATGTTTAAGGTACTGATCATTTCTCATGTTTCAGGTACTGATCATTTTCTCATGTTTAAGGTACTGATCATTTCTCATGTTTAATGTACTGATCATTCATCATGTTTACTGTACTGATCATTACTCTTGCTTAAGGTACTGATCAGTTTCTCATGTTTAAGGTACTTATCATTTCTCATGCTTAAGTTACTGATCCTTTTCTCATGATTAATGTAGTGATCATTTCTCATGTGTAAGGTACGGATCATTTCTCATGGTTAAGGAACTGATGATTTCTCATGTTTCAAGTCCTGAACATTTTCTCATGTTTAAGTTACTGATCCTTTTCTCATGTTTAATGCACTGATAATTTCTCATGTTTAGTGTACTGATCATTTTCTCATGCTTAATGCACTGATAATTTCTCATGTTTAGTGTACTGATCATTTCTCATGTCTATGGTACTGATCATGTCTCATGTTTCAGGTACTGATCATTTCTCATGTTTAAGTTACTGATCCTTTTCTCATGTTTAAGGTACTGATCATTTCCCAAGCTTAAGGTACTGATAATCTCTCATGCTTAAGGTACTGATCATGTCTCATGTTTCAGGTACTGATCGTTTCTCATGTTTAAGGTACTGATCATTTCTCATGCTTCAGGCACTGATCATTTTCTCATGTTTAAGTTACTGATCCTTTTCTCATGTTTAAGGTACTGATCATTTCTCAAGTTTAAGGTACTGATCGTCTCTCATGCTTAAGGTACTGATCATTTCTCATATTTAATGTACTGATCATTTCTCATATTCAATGTACTGATCATTTTCTCATGCTTAAGTTACTGATCATTTCTCATGTTTAAGGTACTGATCATTTGTCATGCTTCAGGCACTGATCATTTTCTCATGTTTAAGTTACTGATCCTTTTCTCATGTTTAAGGTACTGATCATTTCTCAAGTTTAAGGTACTGATCGTCTCTCATGCTTAATGTACTGATCATTTCTCATATTCAATGTACTGATCATTTTCTCATGTTTAAGGAACTGATAATTTCTCATGTTTCAGGTACTGATCATTTTCTCATGTTTAAGGTACTGATCATTTCTCATGTTTAATGTACTGATCATTTCTCATGTTTAATGTACTGATCAGTCATCATGTTTAATGTACTGATCATTACTCTTGCTTAAGGTACTGATCAGTTTCTCATGTTTAAGGTACTTATCATTTCTCATGCTTAAGTTACTGATCCTTTTCTCATGATTAATGTAGTGATCATTTCGCATGTGTAAGGTACGGATCATTTCTCATGGTTAAGGAACTGATGATTTCTCATGTTTCAAGTCTTGAACATTTTCTCATGTCTAAGTTACTGATCCTTTTCTCATGTTTAATGCACTGATAATTTCTCATGTTTAGTGTACTGATCATTTTCTCATGCTTAATGCACTGATAATTTCTCATGTTTAGTGTACTGAACATTTCTCATGTCTATGGTACTGATCATGTCTCATGTTTCAGGTACTGATCATTTCTCATGTTTAAGGTACTGATCATTTCTCATGCTTCAGGCACTGATCATTATCTCACGTTTAAGTTACTGATCCTTTTCTCATGTTTAAGGTACTGATCATTTCTCAAGCTTAAGGTACTGATAATCTCCCATGCTTAATGTACTGATCATGTCTCATGTTTCAGGTACTGATCGTTTCTCATGTTTAAGATACTGATCATTTCTCATGCTTCAGGCACTGATCATTTTCTCATGTTTAAGTTACTGATCCTTTTCTCATGTTTAAGGTACTGATCATTTCTCAAGTTTAAGGTACTGATCGTCTCTCATGCTTAAGGTACTGATCATTTCTCATATTTAATGTACTGATCATTTCTCATATTCAATGTACTGATCATTTTCTCATGCTTAAGTTACTGATCATTTCTCATGTTTAAGGTACTGATCATTTGTCATGTTTCAGGCACTGATCATTTTCTCATGTTTAAGTTACTGATCCTTTTCTCATGTTTAAGGTACTGATCATTTCTCAAGTTTAAGGTACTGATCGTCTCTCATGCTTAATGTACTGATCATTTCTCATATTCAATGTACTGATCATTTTCTCATGTTTAAGGAACTGATCATTTCTCATGTTTCAGGTACTGATCATTTTCTCATGTTTAAGGTACTGATCATTTCTCATGTTTAATGTACTGATCATTTCTCATGTTTAATGTACTGATCAGTCATCATGTTTAATGTACTGATCATTACTCTTGCTTAAGGTACTGATCAGTTTCTCATGTTTAAGGTACTTATCATTTCTCATGCTTAAGTTACTGATCCTTTTCTCATGATTAATGTAGTGATCATTTCGCATGTGTAAGGTACGGATCATTTCTCATGGTTAAGGAACTAATGATTTCTCATGTTTCAAGTCCTGAACATTTTCTCATGTCTAAGTTACTGATCCTTTTCTCATGTTTAATGCACTGATAATTTCTCATGTTTAGTGTACTGATCATTTTCTCATGCTTAATGCACTGATAATTTCTCATGTTTAGTGTACTGAACATTTCTCATGTCTATGGTACTGATCATGTCTCATGTTTCAGGTACTGATCATTTCTCATGTTTAAGGTACTGATTATTTCTCATGTTTCAGGCACTGATCATTTTCTCACGTTTAAGTTACTGATCCTTTTCTCATGTTTAAGGTACTGATCATTTCTCAAGCTTAAGGTACTGATAATCTCTCATGCTTTATGTACTGATCATGTCTCATGTTTCAGGTACTGATCGTTTCTCATGTTTAAGGTACTGATCATTTCTCATGCTTCAGGCACTGATCATTTTCTCATGTTTAAGCTACTGATCCTTTTCTCATGTTTAAGGTACTGATCATTTCTCAAGTTTAAGGTACTGATCGTCTCTCATGCTTAAGGTACTGATCATTTCTCATATTTAATATACTGATCATTTCTCATATTTAATGTACTGATCATTTTCTCATGCTTCAGGTACTGATCATTTCTCATGTTTCAGGTACTGATCATTTTCTCATGCTTAAGGTACTGATCATTTGTCATGTTTCAGGCACTGATCATTTTCTCATGTTTAAGTTACTGATCCTTTTCTCATGTTTAAGGTACTGATCATTTCTCAAGTTTAAGGTACTGATCGTCTCTCATTCTTAATGTACTGATCATTTCTCATATTCAATGTACTGATCATTTTCTCATGTTTAAGGTACTGATCATTTCTCATGTTTCAGGTACTGATCATTTTCTCATGTTTAAGGTACTGATCATTTCTCATGTTTAATGTACTGATCATTCATCATGTTTACTGTACTGATCATTACTCTTGCTTAAGGTACTGATCAGTTTCTCATGTTTAAGGTACTTATCATTTCTCATGCTTAAGTTACTGATCCTTTTCTCATGATTAATGTAGTGATCATTTCTCATGTGTAAGGTACGGATCATTTCTCATGGTTAAGGAACTGATGATTTCTCATGTTTCAAGTCCTGAACATTTTCTCATGTTTAAGTTACTGATCCTTTTCTCATGTTTAATGCACTGATAATTTCTCATGTTTAGTGTACTGATCATTTTCTCATGCTTAATGCACTGATAATTTCTCATGTTTAGTGTACTGATCATTTCTCATGTCTATGGTACTGATCATGTCTCATGTTTCAGGTACTGATCATTTCTCATGTTTAAGTTACTGATCCTTTTCTCATGTTTAAGGTACTGATCATTTCCCAAGCTTAAGGTACTGATAATCTCTCATGCTTAAGGTACTGATCATGTCTCATGTTTCAGGTACTGATCGTTTCTCATGTTTAAGGTACTGATCATTTCTCATGCTTCAGGCACTGATCATTTTCTCATGTTTAAGTTACTGATCCTTTTCTCATGTTTAAGGTACTGATCATTTCTCAAGTTTAAGGTACTGATCGTCTCTCATGCTTAAGGTACTGATCATTTCTCATATTTAATGTACTGATCATTTCTCATATTCAATGTACTGATCATTTTCTCATGCTTAAGTTACTGATCATTTCTCATGTTTAAGGTACTGATCATTTGTCATGCTTCAGGCACTGATCATTTTCTCATGTTTAAGTTACTGATCCTTTTCTCATGTTTAAGGTACTGATCATTTCTCAAGTTTAAGGTACTGATCGTCTCTCATGCTTAATGTACTGATCATTTCTCATATTCAATGTACTGATCATTTTCTCATGTTTAAGGAACTGATAATTTCTCATGTTTCAGGTACTGATCATTTTCTCATGTTTAAGGTACTGATCATTTCTCATGTTTAATGTACTGATCATTTCTCATGTTTAATGTACTGATCAGTCATCATGTTTAATGTACTGATCATTACTCTTGCTTAAGGTACTGATCAGTTTCTCATGTTTAAGGTACTTATCATTTCTCATGCTTAAGTTACTGATCCTTTTCTCATGATTAATGTAGTGATCATTTCGCATGTGTAAGGTACGGATCATTTCTCATGGTTAAGGAACTGATGATTTCTCATGTTTCAAGTCCTGAACATTTTCTCATGTCTAAGTTACTGATCCTTTTCTCATGTTTAATGCACTGATAATTTCTCATGTTTAGTGTACTGATCATTTTCTCATGCTTAATGCACTGATAATTTCTCATGTTTAGTGTACTGAACATTTCTCATGTCTATGGTACTGATCATGTCTCATGTTTCAGGTACTGATCATTTCTCATGTTTAAGGTACTGATTATTTCTCATGTTTCAGGCACTGATCATTTTCTCACGTTTAAGTTACTGATCCTTTTCTCATGTTTAAGGTACTGATCATTTCTCAAGCTTAAGGTACTGATAATCTCTCATGCTTTATGTACTGATCATGTCTCATGTTTCAGGTACTGATCGTTTCTCATGTTTAAGGTACTGATCATTTCTCATGCTTCAGGCACTGATCATTTTCTCATGTTTAAGCTACTGATCCTTTTCTCATGTTTAAGGTACTGATCATTTCTCAAGTTTAAGGTACTGATCGTCTCTCATGCTTAAGGTACTGATCATTTCTCATATTTAATATACTGATCATTTCTCATATTTAATGTACTGATCATTTTCTCATGTTTCAGGTACTGATCATTTCTCATGTTTCAGGTACTGATCATTTTCTCATGCTTAAGGTACTGATCATTTGTCATGTTTCAGGCACTGATCATTTTCTCATGTTTAAGTTACTGATCCTTTTCTCATGTTTAAGGTACTGATCATTTCTCAAGTTTAAGGTACTGATCGTCTCTCATGCTTAATGTACTGATCATTTCTCATATTCAATGTACTGATCATTTTCTCATGTTTAAGGTACTGATCATTTCTCATGTTTCAGGTACTGATCATTTTCTCATGTTTAAGGTACTGATCATTTCTCATGTTTAATGTACTGATCATTCATCATGTTTACTGTACTGATCATTACTCTTGCTTAAGGTACTGATCAGTTTCTCATGTTTAAGGTACTTATCATTTCTCATGCTTAAGTTACTGATCCTTTTCTCATGATTAATGTAGTGATCATTTCTCATGTGTAAGGTACGGATCATTTCTCATGGTTAAGGAACTGATGATTTCTCATGTTTCAAGTCCTGAACATTTTCTCATGTTTAAGTTACTGATCCTTTTCTCATGTTTAATGCACTGATAATTTCTCATGTTTAGTGTACTGATCATTTTCTCATGCTTAATGCACTGATAATTTCTCATGTTTAGTGTACTGATCATTTCTCATGTCTATGGTACTGATCATGTCTCATGTTTCAGGTACTGATCATTTCTCATGTTTAAGTTACTGATCCTTTTCTCATGTTTAAGGTACTGATCATTTCCCAAGCTTAAGGTACTGATAATCTCTCATGCTTAAGGTACTGATCATGTCTCATGTTTCAGGTACTGATCGTTTCTCATGTTTAAGGTACTGATCATTTCTCATGCTTCAGGCACTGATCATTTTCTCATGTTTAAGTTACTGATCCTTTTCTCATGTTTAAGGTACTGATAATCTCTCATGCTTAAGGTACTGATCATGTCTCATGTTTCAGGTACTGATCAGTTCTCATGTTTAAGGTACTGATCATTTCTCATGCTTCAGGCACTGATCATTTTCTCATGTTTAAGTTACTGATCCTTTTCTCATGTTTAAGGTACTGATAATCTCTCATGCTTAAGGTACTGATCATGTCTCATGTTTCAGGTACTGATCAGTTCTCATGTTTAAGGTACTGATCATTTCTCATGTTTAAGGTACTGATCATTTCTCATGTTTAAGTTACTGATCCTTTTCTCATGTTTAAGGTACTGATCATTTCTCAAGCTTAAGGTACTGATAATCTCTCATGCTTAAGGTACTGATCATGTCTCATGTTTCAGGTACTGATCATTTCTCATGTTTAAGGTACTGATCATTTCTCATGTTTCAGGCACTGATCATTTTCTCATGTTTAAGTTACTGATCCTTTTCTCATGTTTAAGGTACTGATCATTTCTCAAGCTTAAGGTACTGATAATCTCTCATGCTTAAGGTACTGATCATGTCTCATGTTTCAGGTACTGATCATTTCTCATGTTTAAGGTACTGATAATTTCTCATGCTTCAGGCACTGATCATTTTCTCATGTTTAAGTTACTGATCCTTTTCTCATGTTTAAGGTACTGATAATCTCTCATGCTTAAGGTACTGTTCATGTCTCATGTTTCAGGTACTGATCATTTCTCATGTTTAAGGTACTGATCATTTCTCATGTTTCAGGCACTGATCATTTTCTCATGTTTAAGTTACTGATCCTTTTCTCATGTTTAAGGTACTGATAATTCCTCATGCTTAAGGTACTGATCATTCTTCATATTTAAGTTACTGATCCTTTTCTCATGTTTAAGGTACTGATAATTTATCATGTTTAAGGTACTGATCATTTCTCATGTTTAATGTACTGATCATTCCTCATGTTTAATGTACTGATCATTTCTCATGCTTAAGTTACAGATCCTTTTCTCATGATTAATGTAGTGATCATTTCTCATGTGTAAGGTACGGATCATTTGTCATGGTTAAGGAACTGATGATTTCTCATGTTTCAGGTCCTGAACATGTTCTCATGTTTAAGTTACTGATCCTTTTCTCATGTTTAATGCACTGATAATTTCTCATGTTTAGTGTACTGATCATTTTCTCATGCTTAATGCACTGATAATTTCTCATATTTAGTGTACTGATCATTTCTTATGTCTAAGGTACTGATCATGTCTCATGTTTCAGGTACTGATCATTTCTCATGTTTAAGGTACTGATTATTTCTCATGTTTCAGGCACTGATCATTTTCTCACGTTTAAGTTACTGATCCTTTTCTCATGTTTAAGGTACTGATCATTTCTCAAGCTTAAGGTACTGATCGTCTCTCATGCTTAAGGTACTGATCATTTCTCATATTTAATGTACTGATCATTTTCTCATGTTTAAGGTACTGACCATTCTTCATATTTAAGTTACTGATCATTTCTGAAGTTTAAGGTACTGATCGTCTCTCATGCTTAAGGTACTGATAATTTATCATGTTTAAGGTACTGATTATTCCCCATGTTTAATGTACTGATCATTTATCATGTTTAATGTACTGATCATTCCTAATGTTTAATGTACTAATCATTTCTCTTGCTTAAGATACTGATCATTTTCTCATGTTTAAGGTACTGATCATTTCTCAAGTTTAAGGTACTGATCGTCTCTCATGCTTAAGGTACTGATAATTTCTCATGTTTAAGGTACTGATCATTCCTCATGTTTAATGTACTGATCATTTATCATGTTTAATGTACTGATCATTCCTAATGTTTAATGTACTGATCATTTCTCTTGCTTAAGATACTGATCATTTTCTCATGTTGAAGGCACTGATCATTTCTCATGTTTCAGGTACTGATCCTTTTCTCATGTTTAATATAGTGATCATTTCTCATGTATAAGGTACGGATCATTTCTCATGGTTAAGGAACTGATGATTTCTCATGTTTCAGGTCCTGAACATTTTCGCATGTTTAAGTTACTGATCATTTTCTCATGTTTAAGTTACTGATCATTTTCTCATGCTTAATGCACTGATAATTTCTCATGTTTAGTGTACTGATCATTTCTCATGTCTAAGGTACTGATCATTTCTCATGTTTCAGGTACTGATCATTTCTCATGTTTAAGGTACTGATCATTTCTCATATTTCAGGCACTGATCATTTTCTCATGTTTAAGTTACTGATCCTTTTCTCATGTTTAAGGTACTGATCATTTCTCAAGCTTAAGGTACTGATCGTCTCTCATGCTTAAGGTACTGATCATTTCTCATATTTAATGTACTGATCATTTTCTCATGTTTAAGGTACTAATCATTCTTCATATTTAAGTTACTGATCATTTCTCAAGTTTAAGGTACTGATCGTCTCTCATGCTTAAGGTACTGATAATTTCTCATGTTTAAGGTACTGATCATTCCTCATGTTTAATGTACTGATCATTTATCATGTTTAATGTACTGATCATTCCTAATGTTTAATGTACTGATCATTTCTCTTGCTTAAGATACTGATCATTTTCTCATGTTGAAGGCACTGATCATTTCTCATGTTTCAGGTACTGATCCTTTTCTCATGTTTAATGTAGTGATCATTTCTCATGTATAAGGTACGGATCATTTCTCATGGTTAAGGAACTGATGATTTCTCATGTTTCAGGTCCTGAACATTTTCTCATGTTTAAGTTACCGATCATTTTCTCATGTTTAAGTTACTGATCCTTTTCTCATGTTTAATGTACTGATAATTTCTCATGCTTAGTGTACTGATCATTTCTCATGTCTAAGGTACTGATCATTTCTCATGTTTAAGGTACTGATCATTTCTCATGTTTAAGGTACTGATCATTTCTCATGTTTAAGGTACTGATCAAGTTATCATGTTTACTGATCATAATACAGTAATGAATAGAACATAAACTGCATCGAACTGTTGTGCAAGACTGATATTTGCTCTCCCTTTTGTTGTTTAAATTGATTTGATTTTCTAATGGACTTTCATTATGCATCAACGGTACACATTTTTCACAAATAATGGTATCAAAATCGTTGCTTTCCACATTGCAACCTATTCCACATTCACATAGAACAAGTCACAGTTCGATGAGATGATGGCCGCTCTGTACTAGATTAACTAATGTTTTGATTTTATGGTTCTAGATCAACGAAACAACAATCTCCCCACTTGGAAACATTATCCTGATTCCGAGCCAACCAGTCTTTAATGTTGCATGCGTGGCGGTTAATACCTCTTTCATTATATTATGCACAAATGTGTAACGTGTTTAGCTTGATTAATGGCATTAAATACCAATCAATCAATTAGTCTCCCGATGTTGATTACCTATTTATATTTTTTTTTCGTGGTATTTTCAAATCTGAAATTAAGTGCGCCAAATATTTTTTAAAATCTTCACTGAATTAAATATCGACGTTTTTGTTAAGGCAGACATTTCGAAATTATAAGTAATTGTCAAATGGCAAGAACTCTTTAAATATGGAGGTAAATTAAATAAACTACAATGAGGCTATAAAATATTGACAACTTCATTAGTACATTATACCATTTTTTCCGAAACGATTAAGGATGCGTAACAGTTCCTGGATGTGATCCGATATAAAATGTCGTTAGATGTTTGCGAATCGCTAGCAAGATGAAAAAGCAAAAAGAGACATTGGTTTGTTACCGTCTTTTCTATCTATATTATCTCTATACTCTATATTTCGGAATTTGATATATCGTTTTAGTATTAATCAATTTGATAGGGAGGCTAGTTAAGTTATGATGATCAACGCTACTTTCAACAATATTTCAGTTATATTGTGTCGATCGATGTTATTGGTGGAGGAAACCGGAGTAGTCGGAGAAAACCATCGACTTGCCGCAAGTTACTGACACACTTTATCACTTAATGGTGTATCGAGTACACCTCGCCATGACTGGGATTCGATAATGCTAGTGGTGATACATGTAGGCACAGATTGCATATGTATTTGCAAATCTAACTACCATACGATCACGATACCTCACCACCAATCCAGAGTTATGTTCAAAACATAAAGAAAAATACTATGGAATACTATTAATAGTTTAATTCTAGTTATTATTATACAAAATGTTAATCTGATTAAATTCATACGCAACATTCCCCTTAACAGAATGCAAATCCCGATTACAGGTCACGTCCAGATGAACTCGTGATCAGTCAGTGAAATGCTGTTTGGAAAATCTTAGCAACGGCAATCGAGTTTTCAGCTTTCTTTATTACCGCATCCCAAACGTAAAGTTCTCTGATTTGTTGATTTTAAAAGATACATCTGAACATGACCTCACATCGGGTTATATCAGATGTTCGGAGTAGGGTTAGGGTTATGGTGTTTAACGTCACTTTCAACAATATTCCAGCTATATAGTGGCGACCAGTGTTATTGGTGGAGGAAACCGGAGAAAATAAGGGTAATAACAAAATTACCGACCTGCCTCAAGCCATTGACCAACTTTATCACATAATGTTGTATCGAGTACACCTCGCCTAAGTTGGATTCGAACCCACATCTTTAGTGGTGATAGGCATTGATTACATATGTAGTAATATATCCAACTACCATACGATCACGACCACAACAACCTGATGTTCGGAGTAACGTAGCATATTTAACAAATGATTTTTATCAGATTGACAAAATGTGCAATTATTTGTTTGTATATAATACAGTATGTTATGTGTGGTGGTGATATGGAATTGTTACCTTGTTCTTACGTTGGCCACATGTACAGAGGTGCTATGATATGGGGCAAAGAACTTAATATGGAAAACACATCCAACTCTTACAGAGTAGCAGAAGTATGGATGGACGAATATAAACACATGGTGTTTGAAAGAGATGGTAACTATACCGTAAGTATGACATGATATTACATTAAGATAACAAAATGGTAAATCAAAAGTCGTAATTCGAAGAAAGACAGACAATAGAATGACAAATGAAGAAGGAAAAAAAGACGAGCGATGAGCGACAAAACACTACACAGAAAACTAAACATCAAGCAACACGAACACCACTAAAAAGGGGTGGGAGTTCATGTACTCCGGAAGGGTATGCATTTCCTGCTCCAGTAGCTGCACCCGTCTTGCTACTCTTGTTAGAAATCCAGTGATATTTCATGAATCACTATTCGGTGTATTGTGCTCAGCATTATCCTCCCGTAGTTATTTGCCCATTTTTCAAAATTATAATGGAATGTTGCTTTTTTTTTTTAACCTTTGCACATTTGTTTTCGAACCTTATTGGTATAGACCCATTAATTTTCATTTTTGTTAAAAAAAAGTTGTCTGCATGCCCATCTGGGACAGACGATACACGTCTTTCGGGAAAGGCCCATACATTAATAAATTCCAATTACAAAACTTGTTTCAAATAGGACTATACAAATTGACAGAGAAATTTAGTGAGCAAAGGAGTCAATAATGTCACCAATCACAACAACACAAACCACCACCCTCACTTACCACAATGCAAACTGAAGAGGTCAAATGGTAACCATAGTAATATCTGATGACAATGACACTTCTATATGATGCTTGTTTATATGTAATAAAAATTTGAAAATGCAGTTCAAAGTTTCAGCTTTTCAGATTTTTATACTTGGGTAAATGTATGTAAAGAGTAGATGTTCATAAAACACTGCATGTTAGTAACTTAATTGCTTTAATTTGTAACACAGAGCTGACAGTAACTAATACATATACATATATTCTGTCTCTTGCGCACAGATGACGTGATATTGATATCCATTGTTTCTCTATTATGTCTTCCGATCGCCCTGCGTACTATCTAGCATTTAAATGGTGGCTAATACCATCAAATTTGTTTTATTATAAAAATGACAACTTCTGCACCACGAAGAATAAGTGCATTATGAATGAAATTAAAAATTAGGACTGTATCATTTGACTGAGAGCTAGGGAATTTGAGCCTGTAAATATTACTTAACCCAACAATTTTTTTGTGACGTGTTTGTACCAAACCAGAAGAGTGAGTGTGTGATTGGTCATGCACGTGTGTGTTAGGGGTGTTAATATTGTCTCTGTTCTAATTAGATTTTGGAAGAAGAGTGTGAAGATACCAAAGGATTAATCAAAATCCGTATACCGAAGAAGAACAGACAACAAAATGGCCAAAAGAAAAAGTACAAAGGGCAATCAACGATCTACAAAACATACACATAACACTAAAGATTGGAACTGTTGTGACTGTGTGGTTATTTCTGTTTTTCATTTTATTACCAGTTAAAAGCAGGAGATGTGTCAAGTAGAAAGAAGATAAGACAAGAAAACAACTGTAAACCATTTAAATATTTTTTGGATCACGTTAGAGAGATTATACATCTATATGTACCTGAAAATCTAAAAGCTTCTGGAACTGTAAGTACAAATACACAATAAACCCTTGTAAGAGTAATGACATCCTATCCCGTTAAATGACGTCGTAGAACAATTACATGCGTTTATAACGTCACGATTTCCCCGAGAAATCGTAATTTTTCCACTCTCAAATGTCCCGGATGAATGTAGGACCGCAGTTATTGTAAAAGGGTCAATTGACAGTAAATAGTCATACTATATACGTAGCATTATTATCAATACGTACTATAAAAATGGAATCCTTTGTCACACAGTTTGTTCAAAATCGTAGTGATATCATAGTTTATGACATCCAATCTTACTAATATTTTGAAATTGCATTAAGATTGACGAAATATACTTCGAGCTTGATTTGGTGGTATCTGATTTATCATTTCAGATTTATGCACCTCAATTTTGCGAAAATAATGGGTTTCCCCCCCCCCCCCCCCCTCCTTGATTTTAGGGAATGCTTTGACATTCATTTTTAATAATATTTTGAAATTGCATTAAGATTGACGAAATACACTCCGAGACTGATTTTGAGATATCTGAATTATCGTTTGAAATTGATTAAACTGATGTTTTTTCGTGATTTTAGAGAATTATCTTAAAAGTTACTTCATATTCGATTGGTCTAAAATCGGAACATTTAGATGGATAAAATATAGGTGAAACACGATTTTGATGCATCAATTTTGATCTTAAGACATCTGACTTTGATCATTTCAGAGATATGCTCCTTAATTATGTGTAAGTTGGTCGTTTTCATGGTTTCTGTATGTCATCTGAATTCCAACGGGTTATTACATCAATGTAGAATTTTTGAAACCAGCTTGAAATGGATAGCATACACGTCATGCTTGTTCTCATAATTTCCTTTCAATAGACAACATTTCTCCTACAGGACAATGATAGCAACGTGGCTTGTACATCTCTGATCTCATATACCGGATGAAAATAAGCACAATTTAAAAAAAATCGTTGGACGTTGAGTCCTCTTCCAGAGTTTTGTCCGTCAGCTGATCCGATCCTCTTTCCAATATTGCCACTGCTAAGTAAATCTGTCAAATTCAAATGATACGTTAACATCTCTGGTGAGCAGATACAGCCTTTTATTCGGCTAAGTAATATTGTGATTATATTTTGTTTCATCCACAGCATTGCATTAATGGATCTTTGTTAATAGACCATCCATTTTACTCTTCCTTACAGATAAAAAATATTGCGAAAAACCAATGCTTCAGTAATAGAGACCCGAGCGTATTTCTGTACGGATGTCATTGGCGTGGCTATGATCAGGTAAAATATATACGTTTGATACTTTCGTGAGTGTTTAGCAGGGGATAAGTGTTACTCAATCTTTAGTTTTCCGTCTAGTGTTTTGTAGATCATTGTTTGTCCTTTTTGGCCATTGTATTGTCTGTCCTTCGATTTATGGCTTCTGATTACCCCTTTGGTATCTTAGATTTATGGCTCCTGATTACCCCTTTTAGTATCTTCAATCCTTTCTTGTAAATATCATCTGAATCTATAATTGATCACATGTGCAATACAATACATAAGTACTGCTTGTTGTGACCAAAAATTATATAGTTATGAAATTAAGATATATTGAGAGCAATTATGTTAATTGATATATGTAATATCTTACTGAAGTATTCTTAATGCAAAAGAAAGGTTACATATGTTAACAGTTGCTTTGAATATAAATAACTTGATTTGTTTCATTCGTGCTAAATAACATGAACAAACCAACCTTCATTGCAAGCACCACGTGGAGCAATGTATCGATTTGAATTTGCTGTGTTTCGTTTTGAGAATGAACATTATGCTGGATGTTCGAGTGATTATTGTCTTGACTTTTGATTGGAGGACAAATGAAACCAATGACGTGAGTTCACGCCTTGCTAAATATCCGAAATATTAAGGATTCTATACACAAGACGAGCAGTTTCACCGGGTCGCTCTTTATATCTGCCCGGGGTTTGTTGTAACCATAATATAGCTTACAAAGCGCTGACAGTATCGATAAACAAAAATAACCCATAATCAAAATTCAGAGCACTTTTCATGCTCATTGCATTGCTCATAGATGCCAACCATTACGATTTTTCCGTAATTGTTACGAATTTCGGGTCAAAATTACGCTGTTACGGTCAACAGTCTACTTGTTACGGATTTCCGATTATTGCCTGCCCGGAACCGTTCCCCATTTAAATATCATTGTGATCATTTAGACGCTTCATTGTCTGTTAAAATCGCGTAAAGATAAGCGCTTGAGGGATTTCGATTATTTAATACTTTTGGGATTCTCGGGACTATCTATAGTAGAAAACGATATATCCATTTCTTGTTCGATCCCGAGTAGTTAATGAACACAGCACGGTTTTGTCAATTTCACGATGTCTGAGGGAATAAGTGAAGCTTCTGCAGCGAATAAAAGGAAATTGGGACAACCATTTCGTCCCGAATATTGTATTGAGTTCTCTTGCCTTATGAAATCGACACGGGAACATTATGCTTATTGCAAACAAGACCTGTCCATTTAGCACGGTGGTCGGGATGAACACACATATACAACAAAACAGTTGAAAAGTGCCAAGTCAACAACATATCAGGCACTCTAGAATTAGATATTAATTATTCTATGTGAGGGTGAGGGAGGGCCACTTCAGGAAATTTTAATTTCTATTGACAGTAAGTTGAAACATGGAATACATTTGTAAGTGAACATACATGTATTAAAACTTTTTGTTGCTCATCAATTTTGCATCTAGTTGTCACAAATAAAGGAAATCATTTGCACATCACTTTGTGCCTAGTCTGTAGTACGATTATGGTAAAATTTTATGAAAAATTATGATTACTGAAAAAAATCACAAATTACTGACATCTCAACTTTTTGTTACTGATTGCACCAAAAAGGGGTTGGCATCTATGATTGCTGTGCTTGTTTTCGCTACCCAGTTTATGTATTGTTCTATCCTTTTCTTTTCCCCAATGAGTTCAAGAACTAGGTCATATAGTGTATGAAAACAAGTTATTGCGCTAACTAAATAATCATCGTCTTTTACAGTAGCCACATATCATATAAATATTTGAGGGAGATAAATCTTGACAAAAATATATAAAAATTACGCTGGAAAATATATGCCACAGGTATAGTGCCCACGGGAAATCGCTTGAAACTGGTATAGTTCCCGTCGCTAGATATAGTCACCCGTTGTCAAGTGTACTGTTCAAAAATAGTACACACTGATTATCCAATTAAAATACAGCATTTGCGTATGTTATGTACTAAATCTTTATATATTACTTTCACAGTTCTGGGAATGGTCTGCAGACAAAGAGATAAGACAAAGCTTTCTGTGTTTAGTAGCTGTAGGAGATGATGGTATTGGTTTAAAAAAATGCGACTTTAAAACATTCGTACAGTGGGAATATCGTAAGGTATTTGAGAAACATCATACGTGGCACAGACGATAATTTGTATTGGATTTATTTTCCGTCCGAATTGAGGGATATGAAAACACCAACAAAAAGTTTCAAAAGTTTTGATATGCTATGCATATAACAGTAGAATATCATGGTGTTATGTTCCAGTCTGAGACCACGAGAACCGACATCGTGTATTTAATATTTAGATTTGCCTCAAAGATTTGCTTGAAATACAATTTTGCATGTGTTGAACGTACGTGTTTGTATTATGTAAATAAACGTTAGAGAAACTCGAAGGGACAATCAAGTATGATCAATTCAGAGACATCGGCCATCATTGGAATAAAGCGTAGAACAAAGCCAAAGGAAGAAACAACAACAATGAATGAAAAAACAACACAGACAAATAAACACATGAGCAACACGAATTCCAATTTTATAAAAGATATAATAAGGAGAACTTTGTCAGATTTCAAGAAAAACCTGTATCTTGTCAAATTTTGACAATTTTGGATAATGTAAACAAACGTTAGAGAGAACCGAAGGGTCAATCAATAATGGACAATTCAGAGACATAGACAATAATAGGCACAAGATATCGAACAAAGATAAATTAAATAATAAAGCAAAATTTCGTTGTATATTTGTATATTTATTACTGCAATACTAGTATTTAGTATTAAACTCAATTCGTTGTCCAGTTGTTATATTTTTTTACACTATATTATTTCCTTTTAAATATTCTTTTAAAATTTTATTTCCAGGATAACACAATACAACATATTAAAACTGGCCTCTGTGTGACAGCATATCCTAATGCAGTAATTAAACTCACAAAATGCACAGGAAACGTTGAACAGATATGGCTATGGAATAGAAAGAGTTGAACGACACACTAGGATTTATTATATTTTATGACGATTTGACATTTTTTTCTAATTTAATAGTAAATAATAACATATATAGTAGAAATTAAATTTCACAACAGTAAATACAAAATGTAAATAATCCAATATAAATAAAATAAAACATTAATTTCTGTCTTTTTTTTCTGGCTTATATGCTGAAAGAATTAGAAATTTATTTGAACACGAGAAGAGTGCAGGGTACCATAGTCATTAGGAATATGTGAGCGAACAAACGATGCCAATTTACACCCAAAAGGCATTATATTCTACCAAATAATTTCACTAACTGATACATTCCTAATCGTAGAAAATTTTTTTACATCAGGAAAGCGAAAATGTTGAAATTTCTCATGTTTTTTTAATTATTACATGTACTTCTAATGAAAGTGTTAAGACGTGAAAACTGTTTTTCTTTGCAATAGCACCGTGTGTATGCTTTTTTGTTATTTGTATCCGTGTTTATTGTCACTTTCATCGATTTTGAAGCTTTATCATGACTATCAGATTTATATCAGATTAAAGATTGGACAGACGAATCCTGCGGCCATTGATA
Source organism: Bathymodiolus brooksi (assembly GCA_963680875.1). Lineage (NCBI taxonomy): Eukaryota > Metazoa > Mollusca > Bivalvia > Mytilida > Modiolidae > Bathymodiolus > Bathymodiolus brooksi. Next base: position 44,377,045 of record OY804579.1, read on the forward strand.
GGTGTATAGACACCTTAACACATAAGAGGCATACTAAAGCGAGTGGTGTCTGTCTGATGGTCAGACGTCAACAACGTTAGCTTGGCCACCCAAGCCTATCGTAAATATATTTTTGATAAAATATATACATATATAATGGAAGAGTATTACTATGGTAATTATGTCTTGATATGTTATGTCTGGAAATGATGGAATTGTGATCAGGACAAATGGAATATATCAATGACCATTTGTGACACAGATAATCCGTAACCGTTAGCCAGGTCATTTTGTCGACAGTAGAACTATCGAAGTGGTGACTTAGCTTAGCTTAACCACTAGAAACTCATGGGTCAGTAGTTTCCTTGCTAGCAGCAGCCATTGATAGAGAAAATCGTGATAGGTACTACACACTATTGAATATCATATCAAATGAGAGAAATATACTCCATATGCAGGTGTTGCTGTAATGTAGCTACATAAAAATAAAGAGTTCACTTTGGAAAAAAATGAAATCATCTCTTTTGTCATTATAATTCGTTCTTATCCGACATTCACTGTCAATTTCTAGGTGTATATCAAGGTATGAAGTAGACACAGCTGTAACTGTGGTATCCTTTATGTCAAGCTCAATCAGCATAATCATCAAACCTGGAATTATTTAGTGAAAGGACATCATCTATATAACGGAACTTAAAATTAAAAGATCGGGCTAGTTTCTATTAGTTTTTATTGAGACGTCCATGCATGACGTCTACCTTATCAGAATAAAGGAGAAGACAGTGAGTTCACTTAGAAATGCCGACTGTCTGTTGGAAAACACGTCAATCACACATAGCAAATATGTTGTCAATCCAAAGCTAGAACAGTTGGATGGTTCCAGGTTCAGAGAATGTTCTGTTAGAATCAAAGAGGTTTAAAATGTTCAACATCTAAGACTGCATTTTTACATTTTTGCAGTTAATGAAGACTACACCAAGACCAAATTTTGGTTTATCTAACTCTCTTATTACAATAGTAAAAGAGCTAAATTTCTTGGATTTATATATTGACCGGAAAATCACTTTTCTTCCTCATATCAAAGTGGCCAAAGCTAAGTGCCGTTAAAGCACTTATTATTTCAACCTTTGTGTCGAAAGTAACTAGTCCGATGTAACATGGTAATGCATGTATATCGTATGGGTGTTCTCGTTCGTCATATATAAAATAGTTAACCAATGTACATTTATTGACTGGTATGAGGGTAATAACAAGTTTATTGTTCCCCCAGACACCAATTATTGCCTGAGGCGACACCAAGGCCAACAGTTGGTGTCTCGAGGAACAATAAACTCACTATCATCCGAACATCCAGTTTGTATTATACCACAGGAGATGATATAATACAATGAACGTACACGGAACCTGCTCGCCATGTTTGTTCAATACGCTTGTTTCGAATTATGTCAATTCCGATCATGTTCCGTATTTTTCGTGTCTTGACGTCTGAAATGTTAGGCAGATTACTTCCGGTGTTTACCCTATTACTGTGACAACGTCAAAATATAATAGTCGTAGATGCGGTATATTATAAGTAATTGTAATATGGAGACGCCAAGAAAACGACGGAGTAAATACTGGTGTTCGGGACCACACCGTCTGTCTGATAGCAGAAATATATCAAGACAGGTCGTTTTCCTTTCATGATGCCGACAGCAGTAAATAAAGAAATAAAACAAATTAAATTTTAAACAAGTAATTGTCTGTGCATTGAAGTCTTTGATACAAATAAAATAATTTAATTGATATCTGTCTTTTATAGAAAATGTAAAAGTTGAGTAACGTTAAAACGCCACTTATTGATTGGAGTATTCGTTGTGTAGATTGACACCGGGAGTCCAGTGCTTAACATTCCATCAAAATCACGTGGTTTGGCAGACGAAAATACAAAGTTTTTGACGGAATGGAAATGGTTCGAAACAAGCATATTGTTGTTGTCGTCTGTGGGTTTCGGAATTTTAAATTGGCATATGAAAATCCCGAGAATGTGGAATATTCATGATCGTTTTTCTTCCAGTGAATCACGAGGAATAAAAATTCTGCAAAAATATATCGCCTCTTCGGTGAATAGCACAAGGGAGGTGAACACTATTGGGCTATTCACTGTAGTCTTTTGGACTACTAACCGCTGAATATTTCATTACATAATTTACCGGTAAATATAATTTTTATGAACATGCCTTTTTAATGGGAAAACTGATGCTGAAGTACAATAATATACAATATACCACCAGGTATTAGAACTTCCGAAACATTACAAAATCATTTTGACGAAAACTTGTTGAAATGTACACCACAAACGGTTAAATTCTAAACATTGAAAAACATAAAGAGAAGTATGATATCATGTACATATCCTTTGATAAACCAACAACTCTTGGCCGAGAAATTAATCGAATCTGAATATTTTGCACTTCATACAGACGGTTCAAATGATGATGATAGAGTTGCATCCGCGGCTGTCCTAGGGCAGGGAGTTGCTTGCCGTTGTCTTACATCTCAAAGTATTACTATAGATACTGTCATTCTGCCTACTCTCACATTTGCTTCGTTAACAGATAAATATAAGAAGATTTTGAAGATACCAAAGGGGTAATCAGAATCCGTATGATATGATCAGATTAATTTTCGTGTTTCTTCAATTGAATTGAAAGTGGTCAAGAAATTTCCGAGAACGAATATCAATCTTAAAATCGGAAATCCATTTGAATAGCTTACTGGTAAGAGTATCCATCTCTAGAAAATCTAGATGGGAAATAAAGACACTAGTTTATCACATTGGCTGTATACATATGTTCAATTATATTAGGTGGGCTTAATGTTGCTACATATCAAAGGGAAGATCAACTCGCTTGTCGTATTATGTGGATCTTTCAGTCCACTCTCAATGTAAATCATGATAATATGAGGCTGATGTCGGATTGTCTGGTTGCGATCTATAAAGTCCTAACACTGTGAATTATTCAATTGTAAGAAAAAATGTGCAAGATCCCATTTCATTATTTAGCATTATAGTGACTTATGATATATTACTTTACATTAGGCAAGAGATGCTAAAAACTACTTTGCACTTGGTACAGGAATATTTCCTGGTTAAAAAGGGTATGCTAAACCTGCCACAATATATGTTGTTACTCACAGTTAAATAAGACATGATATGCCTGCCACAGCATACAGTTAGACAAGGGATGCTAGGCATGTCTGACAGGAAGATGCTAAAGCTGCAACAGCACCTGGCATAAATCCCGCAAGAGATACTTAGCCTGGCAACACCTTTTATAACTCTCGGTTAGAAAAGAAATACTAAGCCTGCAGCAACACTCGGTGACACTCCCGATTTGACAAGAGATGCTAAGCTTACAACATAATCTGGCATAACTTACGGTTACACAAGATATGTTATGTTTGCTGTTTTTCTTTGCTTTTGGTGTCTATTGTTGGTGTTCTTTTACAGGAACATTATTATGAAATGCTAACGAAGAGTGCCCGATATAGAACTACTAATAAGACAATAGCATTTGTAAAGGACATAGAGAATAAAACAACCTTGGAAGGAAATGATGATAGGGCGAGAATGGATTGTTACATACAGTTTTATTAAGAGCATGAGCAGGAACTAGAATCGCCTCTTTGCTCGAATGTTCTCAATGACTGGTACACCCGTCTCATGATCAAATAGATTTGCAATTCAATTAAAATATGTCAGAAATAAAATACAGTGCATATATGTTTTTTTATTTTATTTATGTTGTACAATTTATTTTACTGGAGAGGAATGAAACGTATACATACATGCATCTTATATGCACTGTAAAAGAGAAAAAACACTTGTAGAGCATCATAAAATATAATAGATGTTGGAGCATCTTTCAATCCTTTCTAGCCCATATCCATTTCTGTTGATGGTTTTCTGTACATTTTGTGAGTTTAATTATAATATTAACATATGTCAAACAGAGGCCAGTCGTTCTATGTTGTATCGTGTTATCCTGAAAATAACAAAGCTAGAATATTTAAAATGGAAATAATATAGAGTTAAAAATATAACAACAGGACAACGAAATGAGTAACATACTCAATACTGTTGTAGACAAAGTAAATATGCACAAATATACCAATTAAATTAGCATTATACATAATAAACATTTTTTTCCGCACACATCTATCCGCCTTTGATTCTGTTTTCTATTTGATTTTGTAATTTAAATGATATATTCGTTCCTCAAATTTCAAAGCATTTTCTCCATCTATGTAGATTTTGTATTTCCTGTATCATCGACACAATGTTTATCAGCCTTGACACTGAGAAACACATCAGTTCTCTTACAAGAAACAGAGGAACTATTACCCTTCGCTGACACTTAAGTTCACCCAGGTTTTTCTATGGAATCCGTGTTGCTCGACATTTCTGGGTTGTGGTTTTGCTTGTCTTCGTTTTGTGTTTGTGTACACTGTTGTCCGTGTCTCTGGATTGTCCATTCTTAATCGTCCTTCGGTTCTCTCCAACGTTTATGTGCATAATAGAAACAAATACTTTCAAAACATGATGTATTACAATACTGTAAGAAAACCCTTAAGACAAATCCAAATCGGATCCATGATGACGGCAAAACTTTAATAACTGTTTTTGTTATTTCAAATATCTCTCAAAATGGACGAAACATATATCCAATACACATTAACGTCTGTGCCATGTATGATGTTTCTTAAATACCTTACGATATTCCCACTGTTCAAATTTCTCAAAGTCGCACCGTTTTAAACCAATATCACCTTTTCCTACAAGTACTAGGCACACGTATCCTTGTCTTATCTCTTTGTCTGCTGACCATTCCCAGAACTGTGAAAGTAATATGTTTTGATTTACCCTAGTATATATTTTGATCTAATCTAGTGTATTTTCATTTACCCTACTGTATATTTTGATTCATTTCAAGCAATTTTTAACCCTAGACATTTTTACCATAGCCGAATAATTCTAGTATGCTAACTTTACCATGGCGGTACAACGTCACAGAAATTGACAGACTCGTCAGTTGCACATGCGCTTTAGTGAGGTTAATAGAATAGCACAGCAGCATTTCCGGTATAAACAATGGAAGATTGACATGCATAACATAATTCATTTGTAAGCAAAGAGATGACAAATCGTGATGTTCTACTGCACACATGGTGGGAAATGACTCAAATTACAGACATACATGTATATTTATTAACTTAAGTATCAAATGTATATGTGCTACTAATTACCTGATCATAACCAGTCCAATGACATGCGTACATAAATACTTTCGGATCTCTATAACTGAAACATTCGTTTTTGCCAGATTTGATTATCTGTGAAGGAAAAATAAAATTGATGGTCTATTGTTAAAAATTCATTAAAACCAAATATAAACACAATATTATTTAGAGAGGACATAGGCTATAGTTGCTCACCAAAGATGTTAACGCGTCATTTGTGTTCGACAGTAAGTTACTAAGTAGTGGCCATAGTGAAAAGTGGATGAGGTCAACGTACACAATTTTGGGAGAGGACTACTCGTTCAATTTACCCAAAATCCAGGGGTATGATAAAAGTCAGATATCTTAAGATCAAAATTGACCTGTATTTTACCCATCTAAATGCTATTTGAAATGTTTAGTCACATTTGATATCTGAAGCTAAAGAGAAATCCCTTGAAACCAATAAAGGCATCACTTTTCGTATAACTCGGGCATGATATTGGTCAGTTACCTCAAACCCGTGCTTGACCTATAGTACATCCATTTTAAATTAATCATAACGCTTTAGACAAATCAAGAAAAACATCATTTTACCTCAAAAATGAGAGATATAACTCTTGAACCATAACAGTCAGATACAGTACCTCAAAATCTAGCTCTACATATTCATCGTCAATCTTAATGTAATCAGAAAATATTAGTCAAATCGGGTTACGAGAAACTTAAGAAAATGGCATAAAGCCAAAACCCGTCATAATTAAGGGACATAGTTCTGAAACGATATTAGTTAGATATCCAACAATCGTGTTTGACCTGTATCTTTTTAAGGAATTTTGGAAAATACTGGAAAACTAAAAGGTTTCTAACCAGAAGTGGATGTCATTTCGGATAACTAATGGGGTCAAGGGATATATTTCTGAAAGGGTATCTCTCAAAAAACTATTTTGACAAAATTTATTTTCATTGTATCCACTGGTTTAGAGGAAGAAGATTTTCAACGATTTACAGTTTTTTTAACAAATCAGGAGCTATGGCAACCATATTGGATGTAGGGTAACGTCACATAATTTTGGAAGAGATCCATCTAAGAATTATCACATCGACGTTTGATTCGATTTGGCTCAGTTGCACTCAAAATATGAAAATTTAATAGACGTTGGATGATACACTATCATGACTATGGAAGAGAATCAATTCAGCGTTTGAGTGTGGTGAGCTAAAATAGTTTTAGATTTTCCTGTTTTGTAGTTTTTGTTGAATAATATATATACAGTTAAATGTTAATGCACAATAGCACTAATAAAATGTGCATTTCAAAATCGTGAACTGAATAATCCATATAATTCATGATTATTGATAGTATGCGAATTAAAGTGATTTCACAGTTTTTAAAGCAATCGAAGGGACTGTGTGTGTTTCGCTATATGACATATAGTTGTTGTTTTTTTTAATCATATTATGTCGAAGCCATTTGTTATATCGTTGACACGGTTTATCGATGTTTAACGTCATTTTCAACAATAATAATAGAGTAATAATACGGCGATCAGTTATATTGGTGGAGCAGCCTGGATTACATGGATATACCCTCTTGATATCTCACTTACCAACTTCGTCACTTGAAGTTGTATCGAGTACACTTCACCATGGATTGAAATCAAAAAATTAGTTATGATGCGTACTGGTTGCATAGATGCATGTAAAACAACGAAAAAAGATACAGTTGCTACTTTCAGGTGTTAAATTATTCAGAAATATTACTGGAAAAAGTTAAATCAACATTTTACAAAATCGAAAATGCAGATCAAACAAGAAATTATAATTATGTGGGTTCGAATCAAATGTTATATATCCTTTACATATGACATAATCCGCTTAAAGGTCCAGATGAACTTTCGTATATGAATACTTATCAATACAAACCGACCAATAAGATCATTACGTGTATGATGCGATATTGAAAATGCTCGAAAGGCGCTAACGCTTAAAAGTTTTACTGACGGATCACGATTTCATCTGTCATGACATCTAAGTTTTACGGTTGCCACCATGACTTGGTTAACCGTTACAGAGTATCTGTGTCACAAATGACAACGGATATGTTCCGTTTGTCGTTATCACTATCCCGTTCTTTCCTCATTCTTGACTTATCACCGAGTTTGTAACAAGAGTAACACTACGGGTGTTAATAGTGGAGCAGGAACTGAGTTCACCCCGGAATTTTAGTGGAGTTCGTCTTGCTTGATCTGTGGCTTTCAGTGTGGTGTCCTTTTGTCTTTTTCGTTTGGCCATTGTATTGTCTGTCATTCTTACGGGTTCCGTCTAATGCTACGGGAGGAGTATTACAACAGCTGAATTTAATCAAACTTGCATTCCTAATAATAACTAGAATTAAACTACCAATTGCATTCAATAGTATTTTGCTTGATATTTTAAGCATAACTCTGGATTTTCTGGACCAGACTTTGAACATTTCAGTAACATGTCGTTTATGCAATGATTGACAATGTATATTCCGTTGGAATAGTGTTAGTGTATACTGTCAATAAAGTGCATATATAAATATACATACAGCTCCAGAAGCTTTTAGATTTTCCGGTACATATAGATGTATTATCTCTCTAACATGATCCAAAAAATATTTAAATGGTTTACAGTTGTTTTCTTGTCTTATCTTCCTTCTACTTGACACATCTCCTGCTTTTAACTGGTAATAAATGGGAAAAGATACCACACCGTTAAACAGTTCCAAAATGTAATAAGAAATTAGTGAAAACAAAAGAGGCAAAATTGAAACCCGTAGCACACATGTTCATGGGCACCAACGAGATAATTATTTAACTGTACATACAAATAATAAGTGTACTAAGAAGAGTTTGAAGATACCAAAGGGGTATTCAGTAATTTATTTGATAGCTGGACCTATTAGTTGTAGTAGGAGATTTTCTATATTTTTAGCAAAGTAAACATGCCTCAAAAACTGAACTAAACCAACACAGAAGAGCGAGAAATACCATCTCATTATGCATAACGTACTAGTTATACGAGACACCATGTCATATAAATTTTATATTTTAAAGCAATCAAATTACTAATAGGTAGTGTTTATGCACATCTACCCTTTAGCCAAGTTTTAAAATTTGAACCTTTCGCTAAAACGTTAACAGATATGTACAAGCATCCTACAGAGGTGTCATGTTCGCCAGATTTTACAAAGGTTACCCTCTATCCTCTACAGTTTGAGGTAAGTGAGGGGACAGGCTTATGTTGTGCAATATTCTCTATTAATTTGCATAGTCTAATTTTATATTATCGTTTTGTAATTGTGATTGGTTAACTTATGAGTTTTTCGCTAAATGCGTATACCGTTAGACTCAAGACGGGCATGTAGAAAATGTCCAGGGAAAATAAAAAAAGTAAAGGGTGCATATCAATACGGTTTCAAAACGAATCTGACAAAAAATAAGACACGTTCCATTACAATTCTGACAAATGGGCTTTTAACAACTGGAAGATAACACTGTGCAAAATGCAAGAAAGCAAATAGTGATCACCTCAATTTCTCATTCATGACACATCACATATCACAGATATATAACAAGAGTAACACGGTGGGTGTGTCTACTGGAGCAGAAACTGCATACCCTTCCGGAACACCTGAGTTTACAACCTTTTTTTTAATGGAAGTCGTATTCCTCAATCTTCAATCTTCAGTGTAGTGTTGTATCGATCACTGTTTTTCGTGTTGTTCTTTTTCATTTTGTCATTGCATTGTTTATCCTTCTTGGAATTACGGCTCCTGATTACCTCTTTAGAATCATTTCTTTATATAATATCATGTCATACTTACGGTATAGTTACCAAATCTTTCAAACACCATGTGTTTAGATTCGTCCATCCATACTTCTGCTACTCTGTAAGAGTTGGATGTGTTTTCCTTGGCAAGTTCTTTGCCCCATATCACAGCACCTCTGTACATGTGGCCAACGTAAGAACAAGGTAACATCTCCATATCACCACCACACATAATATACTGTATTATATACAAACAAATAATTGAACAATCTAATTAAAATCATTTGTTAAATATGATACCTTACTCCGACCACTGGACCGTCGTGGTCGTGATGTATGATGGTTAGATTTATGACTACCTATGTAATCAGTGCCTATCATAATTAATTATGTGGGTTCGAATCAAATGTTATATAACTCTAACATTTGACATTATCCGTTTAAATGTCCAGATGAACTTTCGTATATGAATACTTATCAATACAAATCGACCAATAAGATCATTACGTGTATGATACGGTATTGGAAATGCTCGAAAGGCGCTAACGCTTAAATTTTTTACTGACGGATCACGATCACAAATGACAACGGATATGTTCCGTTTATCGTTATCACTATCCGGTTCTTTCCTCATTCATGACTTATCACCGAGTTTGTAACAAGAGTAACACTACGGGTGTTAATAGTGGAGCAGGAACTGAGTTCACCCCGGAATTTTAATGGGGTTCGTCTTGCTTGATCTGTGGTTTTCAGTGTGGTGTCCTTTTGTCCTTTTTCGTTTGGCCATTGTATTTTCTGTCCTTCTTCGATTTACGGGTTCTGTCTAATGTTACGGGAGGAGTATTATAACAGCTGAATTTAATCAAACTTGCATTCTTAATAATAACTAGAATTAAACTACTAATTGCATTCAATAGTATTGTGCTTAATATTTTAAGCAGAACTCTGGATTATCTGGACCAGTCTCTGAACGTTTCAGTAACATGTCGGTTATGCAATGATTCATAATTTATTCCTATAGAGTATCAAATAGGAAAACTATTTAGAAATTTGTGTATCTCCTAATGTAACCACATCCACTAAAATTTATTAATATTAGCACAACATATCAAATGCTGAAGGAAAGTTTGAAGATAACAAAGGGGTAATCAGAATTCGTAAATCGAAGAAGAGCATACAACATAATGGCTAAAAGAAAAATGACAAAAGGACAAGCAACGATCTACAAAACATACACATAAAACTAAAGATCGAGTAACACGAACCCCACTAAATACCGCGGTTGAACTCAGGTGCTCCGGAAGGGCCAGCAGTTCCTACTACAATAGTGACACTTTTTGAGCAAAGTGATAATATGGTATGTATAAATTGTTGAATGTTGTCAATGTTTCATAGACAAATTGTATCTTCATATTTACAGATTTGTTGCAATTAGACAAAGTCGTATAATGTTGAAATATCTGCCCTCATGTAAACGTAAATATCTAATTCAGTGCGCATTATCCGTTTCTAGAATATAATAGATTTGGTATTTGCTGCTTCTCCCTAAGCACCCTACATTAAACAGTAATATCAAAAATTAGTTTGCTCAGAATCATAATAATGTGTCCAAGTCGAACGACATATCTACCAGTGGACTGTTTCGGTGAGCTAGCAGCAACAACTAGCTTGCTTGGAATCATAATATTATGTTCAAATTGAACGACATATCTACCAGTGGACTGTTTCAGTGAGCTAGCACCATATATGCATGTTGGTCTAGCACAGAGCTCATATCATCTCATCGAATTGTAACTTGTGCTCGCCATGATATACATGAAACATTGCTCACTTGACCTTAGACCATAATCACTCACTAGTTTATATGGAATCAGTGGCATTATATTGTCATAAGTGGAAGTCAAAGGCACGGACAACATTATTGCTACAAATGTTTATAAAGTTTAAAGTTAATATGTTTAGGTTTTTAACGCTACTTTCAACAATATTTCAGTTATATCGTGGCGGTTAGTTTTATTGGTGGAGGAAACCGGAGAAAATCACCGACCTGTCGCAAGTAACTGACAAACTTTATCACATAATGCTGTATCGAGTACACTTCGCCTGAGCGGGGTTCAAACTCACACCTTCAATGATGATAGGCACTGATTACACAGGTAGTTGTAAATCCAACTACCATACGATCACGACCGCGACGGCCCCTATGAAGATAATACCTAAAAATACTTTGTCCCTACGAAAATTAAAATGATTAACGATCAAAAGTGCGAGCAAATATTTCTTTTATACAACATTTCTATTATGTTGGTGTTCTACTCTCTAGCCCATTGAAATATTATCCTTACCTTAAACATGAGTTCCATCATTTCAACTCCCCACACTTTCATTCCAGTGTCAAATCCCCCAAGTTGCATGAAAAATGATTTTTCTACCATAAATACATTTGCCTGATGTCCGGCTATTCTGCAGTAATGTATCAAAAATACATGTATCGTAATATACAAGATATGGTATTTAAAAATAAAAATAAAAAACAATACTAGAAACACTTTATCTATGTTGTTTGTGAAAATTAAAATCATAAGATAGTCTTCATACGGAATTGACATAAACCTTTATCTAAACATGCTGAATAACGCGTTATCACAGGACAATCAAAAGAGATTACATACACATTCTTATTAGAAGAATAACTGTAGACTATCGATCAATTGTAATAGACAATCTGGATAATGCTGGAGCACCTGAGTTCACCGGGTATTTGTGGGGTTCGTGTTACTCGATCTTTAGTTTTATATGCATGCTTTATAGATCGTTGCTTGTCCTTTTTCTTTTGTCCATTGTGTTGGCCGTGCTTTTTCAATATACGGATTCGGATTACCCCTTTGGTATATTTAAACTCTTCTTATCCTAATGGATATATAAATGTGACTACTTGGCAGATATCTATAATGTTTAACATATACCCCCCCTGTCTCTTTGTCTATCGGGCATACATTTGCATATGAGCATCTGTTAGTATATGTGTATTTGGATCCTTTAAGAACAAACCAGTGATGTATTTGCCTTATTTAATTAAATTAATATGTTGTATTCTGTTTATATATAAGTGTGATAATATGACTTGTTTTAACTGTTTGTTTTAGAATTGAAAGTGTTTAAATTGATGTCTGTCTCAAATTATCTCTGTCTCAAGGAATAACACCAATGAGTATATATAGGGGCCGTCGTAGATTTACAACTACTTTTTGCAATCAGTACCTATCACCGCACAAGTTAGGAACTTGAATCCCGTTCATGGCGAGGTGTACTCGATACAACTTTATGTGATCAAGTTTGTCAGTGACTTGCGACGTGTCGGTGGTTTTCTCCGGGTACTTCGGTTTCCTCCACCAATAGAACTGACCAACACGATATAACTGAAATATTGTTGAAAGTGGCGTTAAACACCATAGCCCTACCCCTAACCCAATTATTATAAATGGTTGTACAAATGGTAACTGTCAATCAGCGCTGGATTAGGGCTAACGCGGGGCATGTTGTAAAGGGGCCCTAATTTAAAAATTATGCACATATATACTAAATCATTAAATTAGAATACATATCAGATGTACAAATGTTATTCCGGTGTATAAGAAGAGTTTGAAGATATCAAAGGGGTAATCAGAATCCGTATATCGAATAAGAAGAGACAACACAATGGCAAAAAGAAAAAGTACAAAAAGACAAGCAACGATTTACAAAGCATACATATAAAACTAAAGATCGAGTAACACGAACCCCACTAAAAGCCGAAATGAACTCAGGTACTCCGTAAGGGTAAGCAGTTCCTGCTCCACCAGTGACACCCGTCGTGTTAATCTACAGTGCTGCCTCATAAGTATTCGCGAAAATAAGAAAATGGCTGCGATCGGTAGTGCGAGTTGAAATTGTCACCAATGTTTTTCGTTGTAACAAAAAGAACTACATAGTTTTAAGCTGTCTTGAGCTACCCTTTTGAACGTTCCCCAAATATGTGATGTAATTTTAAGGTGTCTGCTACGTGTTTACAAATAAACCGACGTGTTTTCAAGATGGGTCGCAAGTCAAAGGAACTGAGTGAGGATCGGAAACAACTGGTTGTGGATTTGAAACGGGAAGGGCATAGAAATTGTGAGATCGTGAAATTGTTGCATATACCTGAATCTACAATTCGTTAAATTTGGAAGAAGTACAACAACACAGGTAATGTTGAAAACATTCCCAGAGTTGGACGACCAAGGAAAGTGACACGACGCGGTGAGGTTAGATTATTGAGGACGGTAAAAAAGAATCGTGGCAAGGTTTTAAGAGAAATTACCAATGATTTCAATGAAGGAGGGGTTGTTCGTGTCCACCCAAAGACTATACAGCGTTATTTACACAAAAACAAAATATTTAGACGTGTTGTTCGTAAGAAAATGGTGGTCAGAGAGGTCAACAAAAAGAAACGACTTTCTTGGTGTCTGGAACGACGGAGATGGACTGTTAATTTACACTGGAATCAAGTAATATTCAGTGATGAATCGCAGATAGTTATTGGACAAAATAACCGTGTGTACGTGTGGAGATCTTCGAATGAGGCTTACCGCCCCGAGTGCATGTGTCCGCCATATCAGAGGAAGGTGTCTGTTATGATCTGGGGGTGCATTACATGGTATGGTGTGGGAACTTTATGTAAGGTTGATGGTAATATAAATGCTGTGAAATATCGTGACATCCTTGATAATCATCTTTGGCCCGTTTTAGCACGTCATTTTGCCGACAAACCTTATCGTTTCCAAGATGACAATGCCCCTGTCCATCGGGCCCGCATAATTGAAGAATTCAAACGAGACAATGACATTCATGGCATGACATGGCCAGCTCATTCTCCGGACTTAAATATTATTGAAAAGTTGTGGCTTCGCATCAAGAGATCGCTACAAAATGCAGCAGGAAACATAAATACTCCTCAAGAACTGTTTACTGCCATTCAGGATATTTGGATGAACTTTACTGTGGATTACATTCAGAACTTGTATACCTCTATTCCACGCAGGATTCTGGCAGTTATACGGTCGAAGGGTTACCTCACAAAATATTAAGGTAAGTTTTTCATTTTTACCTAGTGTATTTTAATGGTGCAAAGAGCAATAACTCAAACTCGTTGACGTCCGCCATCTTGTTTTCGCGAATACTTTTGAGACGGCGCTGTAGTTACAAACACGGTGACAAGTCATAACTTTCGAATACCTTTTGGGATATGGATGACATATGGAGTGACTTTCCAAAAGTTGTTCGTTTTGGGTGAAAAAAAAATCATTATTTCAAAGACAATATAATTGTGTGTGTGAAATTGAATACAGAGATGAGCGGAGGAATCCTGTTATGAACTTTGCTCATAGTGCATCTCGAGGGCTGCATTTGATATTAGGTATCCTTATGAAATGGTTGATTGATTTATTAATTTTTTGTGTTTAACGCCACTTTCAGCAATATTTCAGCTATATCATGGCGACCAGTTTTAGTGGTGGAAGAAGCCGGAGTACCCGGAGAGAACCACCGACCATGGGTAAGCAACTGGTAAACTTTATCACTTGCGGGTGCGAGTGGAGAGCACCCTTTTTGTAATTTACAAAGCGGGGCGCGAACCTACGCCGTATTGGTGATAGGCTTGTATGAGTTGTTGAGTAATCCAACTACCTAACTCATTGAGCCACCCGGGCCCTTTTATGAAATGGAGATACAACAGTTTTACTATATGCACGAGTGACAAAGAGTCAGTCACATTTTTCAGCAATACATACCTAAATATAAGAATTCAGATTGGTTGATTCATGCATGGGGAGGTAGATGATATATCTGCTATATGGTTAAGCCGGACCTGCTGTCAATACATGTATGTATATTGTAGAGTTATCCTGCAATAGTGTGATTTTGAGTTCTAGTAAAGGTCGTCAAATAAACTGCAGTGTTATTTAGCCATGGACATAATACAGCATTTCTGGTATCTGATTCATGTAGAGCGACATAATGAAACGGTAACAGTATAATCGCTGACGTCTCAGATGACACCATTGAAAACGAGTAAAACGACGCTTTTTTCAGACAATTTGGCAGTAGTTTTGGACTTTTTGATATTGCAGGATAAACAAAAGATACGTAGATTGTCGCTTAATATAAAATTAATTTGCATTCGCTGCGAAACAAGATAGTACTGGTCCTCAAGCTGGTGCAAATACAATTTCAATTTTCCGACAATGTACGTATATGGTATATTTACCTGACAGGAGCACCCCGCTGAAGTGATTTATAGTATTCCATCTTATATGGTGACATTTGTTGATAAAGGTAGAAATCAAATGACATCGAAAGTCCAAAATGAAGGAAGAAATTTGAAGAATAGTATTCGAATGTATCATGTGTGATGGTGCCTACAAGTGGTGTAACCAACAGTTTGGGGTTTTCTTTTAGTCGTTGTAATAATGGCTGCAACCACCCTAAAATAAACATGTCGTACATATACATATATGCGCAATAAATTGTATATTATAAATTATATAGCGCCACGATATAGCTGAAATATTGTTAAAAGTGGCATTAAGCACCATCAAACAAGCAAACACTATAAATTATATATAAGTTTTTATTTATCATTTTACGTATTTAATGTTTGGATTTGAGGATTAGGGTTATGGTATTTAACGCCACTTTAAACAATATTTCAATTAAATTGCGGCGATTAGTTTTATTGGTGGAGCAAACCGGAGTATCCAGAGAAAACCACCGACATGTTGCAAGCTACTGACAATGCAAGCTACTGACACTTCATCACATAATGTTGTATCGAGTACACCTTGCCATGAACAGGGTTCGAACTCATAACTTTAGTGATAATATACACTGATTGCACAGGTAGTTGTAAATCCTACTACCATACGACCACGACGGCTCCTGATGATAAAGGCAATCGACTTTCTTTTATAGAACTAGTAATTATATGTATGACAACTTCCGCATAACAAAGAACTCTATATTATGTGCATTTTTTTTTAAGTGTTCACACGAATATTTTATTTTTCATTAGTTTTTAATTTTATTATTTTTGCTATTTTTGGCATACATTTTTTTTATTTATTGATTGACAGGACCTTGAACAGACTATTCCCATTCGAAAAATTAGTTAATTTTATTTTTGAACGACATCATATACAGGCTTTACTTCATGCCAATATAGCTAGCCTCGTACCAATAAGAAAGCCATTACATAAATGTTCACGTAATAATATAATATTCACATTGCTAGGTCTTATTATTTTTTGCACAGAACTTTATCGATCCATTCCTCTTTCAGTTGTCAACAACAATATCACAACTATTAACTTTATTTAATTATACATTAAATTGTACTAGATAAAATGTGTAACTGAAAATATATTTGAATTGCAAAAATTATGAAAAATTATTTCTAATAGACTAATAAAGTTTAATGGTACACCACGTTTTATGACGAGCGAAGCGCATTAGACACTGGTTGAACAGGGATCGCGCTGTAGAATCCAATAAGAAATTCAATAAAACAACCGGCAAATTCTCTGCCTTTTTATGTGTAAATTTAACAATTGTTTTGATGCAGTATTAAGCACAAAAAGATGTTGCACGTTACGTCGTGCTAAGAATACCCCAACTCGTTCATTTGTAAGTCGCACGGTAAACAGGAAGTAGTTGTGCGGTAAACCTGGAAAGGGAAGACACGGTACAAGTCACCATGCCAAAGCCATATATCAAATATAAAATCATTTCTTCCAGTAGAAGCAGAGATATCTGTCACGAAAATGTGAACGGAGGGACGGACAAGGTGATTGCAATATAGTCCCCACTCATAGAGTGGGGGTATACTATATGTACATTGTCGGAAAATATAAACAAATATTTGAACTCGTCTCGACACAGGAGAGAAAAGCTCGCCTCAAGTAATACAAGCAATGTATGTCGTCTAGCTTACCTTCATGAACTTCGCAATGTGAATCAATGACTGCAAAATACTTTGACTTCATAACATTTACTGCTTCTTGTAAGGCAGCCATTTTACCAATGGATTTTTTAATGCGAATGATCCGAACTTTTGGCAAGAAAGAAATATAAAAATCAAGTCTGTATTTTAAATGATCTGAAAAAGAAAAAAAATTATGGAATTTTCATTGAAAAGAAAACAAGAAATAAGTAGTAATGTTTTATCATATTGCTACGTTTTGATTATTTCTTGTGAAAGGATCTTACCTACAACAAACTATATTTAGAGTTTCTATAACATAATCTATTTGAGTGATTCATGTTGCTCAATTTATAGTTTTATGAAGTGTTTTGAAGAGCATAGTTTTTCTTTTTTCCTTGTGCCATTGTATCGTATCTTCTTAAATCTACGGTATCTACAAACATTTGTATTTAGTGAGGTTCGTCTTAATTGATTTTTAGTTTTATGTGTAATGTTTTGTAGATCTTTGAATGGTATTGGTGATGTAATAGTTAGCATGCTCGCCCCGAGTCCGGTAGATTGTGAGTTCGAGCTCTGATCGTATCAAACCAAAGACTACAAAATTAGCATTTGTTGCTTCTCCGCTAAACACGCCACATTTAGGATAAAGAACAAAGACTGGTTGGCTCGGAATCAGGATAAAGTGTCCGAATGGAGTGACATGTCTATGCGCGGACTGTTGTTTTAGTGAGCTAGCACTATAAAAAAAATCCAACAGTGTGTTGGTCTAGTACAAAGCGGACCTCATCATCATCTCGCCGAAATTTGTTTTTGCCATGATATCACCGAGTTATCGTTAAACAGCAATCACTCACTTGTTGGTTGTCCTTTTCTCCGTTTTCTGTTGTACATGGTGTTGTCTGTCCTTCGATTTATGGATTGTGATTAACCCTTTGGTATCTTCAAGCTCTTCCGATTGCAGTGCATATTAAGATTTAACAATCTACATCGTCTTCCTCTCAGGACGATATTTGAAAATAACCCACCCACGCTCCCTTTGGATGTTTATATAAAAATCGTAGGCGTGGGTGGTCAGGTGTGAACATTGTACCTGGTAATTAAGGTCGATACGACTGTGGTTGGCATCGCTGTAGTAATCATGCTTGATATGATAAATCCTGGTATGTTTGTATCTTGTTAGTGATTGATTACAAGCCCATAAGTTCATTAGATCAATGTGTCAATCCTTCGCCACTGTGTGCTTGTTGAAGAACATTGGAAATGGCGGAAGTACAAGTGTGTACTATATCGTATATACAGCCATCCATTGTGGTCAAATGTGTATTCCAGAATGGTATCAAAAAAGGGAGGAAGAATAAGTTATGTGTTTAACTGTATTATCCTGGAATGGTTAACATTTTAACTACGAATATAATATTTCAAATACCAGAAAGACGACAAACTTTTAAGTAAAAATCATGACTTGGTTAATCATTTTGGTCACGAATGACCACTGATGTGTTCCGTTTTTGATGATCACAATTCGGTTATTTCTTTATTCATCACGTATCACCAGGTCTGTAACAAGTAGATCACTGTTTGTCATTTTGTCCCTTTTCTGTTGGCCATGTCCACTGTCTGTCCTTTTGGGCTTCTGATTGCCTTTGTCTTCAAATTTTTCGGAGCATTTTTACTTTCACCTTTTTCATTTGATTTTTATTTTGTATCCTTGCTGTGTTTTGTTAATCATTAATAAGCTAAATGCCTACCGTCAGTCGAGCCATCATCAACCAATAGTATCTCCTCTATTAAGTCATGTGGTGTTCGATCTAAAATACTGTGCAGGGTCCTCACAAGAGTACTCCAAGCCTCGTTCCGGAATGCTGAGATTATCGTACAAGGATCTAAATTATTATATGTAATATTTGCACAACTGAAAATTTAAAAATGAAGTAATTGATTACAGACTTGCTTCATGTTTATATAAATATGACTACATCAAACATTATTATACATATATATAGAGATGATGTTTAAGGAAAAGTCTAACTAATACCCAAGTAGACAATAAACAATCGAGATCAATATGGTGTGCCGTTTGCGTCAAAAATAAACAAATTACATTTTATTTTTAAATTCTCTATCTTACCTTATCTAGTAAAGAACGCATTGATTGATTTGATTGATTTTTGGTATTTAATGCCAATTTCAGCAATATTGGAGCTATATCATGGCGACCAGTTTTAGTGGTGGAAGAAGCCGGCGAGAACCACCGACCATGGGTAAACTGGTAAACTTTATCACTTGCACCCTTTTTTGTAATTTACAAAGCCGGGCGCGAACCCACGCCGTCTTGGTGATAGGCTTGTATGAGTTGTTAGGTAATCGAACTACCTAACTCATTGAGCCACCCGGGCCATAGTAAAGAACGCATTCCATTACGATTCTTTAAATTTGATATTAATAATCAAAATGTTTCTAACTACCTTTCGATAAACATGATTGAGAAGAGAAAAAGAAACAACAGTATATAAATTTCCTTACAACGTGTGGCTAAGTTTTACAATATATTAATTATAACTGGGTGTAGAAATGATGATTATATGGTTACAACAGTTCTACGACTTAAAATATATGGCAAAAGAAGACGTGATACGAACATCTTAGAATATGGAATTAATCAAATTTATATCTATTGTTAATTATCTGTTCTAATGAGGATATGCATTGGTTAGTGTCTGTGGATTCTGTCTGGACATAAATAGTCAAGACCAGCTATAATTCGATTGATGGTCGACCATAATTATTTTACGCAAATACCACGCCATAGAAAAATCCTTCATTTCACCCCAATGTATATTCTGTATTGACTTGATCAGAATTAAAATTGTAGTCCGTCCGATCCCCGAAGTATCATCTTTTGACTAAATGAGTTACATGGCGGTGTCTTATAAGATACAGGAACTGGATTCACCCCAGGTTTTTGGTGGGTTCCATGTTGCTCATCTGTTTAGCTTTGTGTTGTGGTTTTTGTGTTTTGTTTGTCTTGGTCCTGTGTCTTGTGTGCCCAATGTAACCATTGTATCTAGGTTGTCTCTAAATTTTATTCACTTTAAGCCTTGGAACTATCACATGCTGATTATTGTACCTTTGAAAATGGTGATATAATTTAGTGTACTCTCCCATGCTCGCCAACACATTTGACCTGCATTTCATAACCAAAACAGTATTGGAAGTTGTGTTATGCAACCATTAACAAAATACCTTCTATAATTTTAAAAGCAAAATGGTTACTAAGTGTTCCAGAAGACTCTAAAATGGGACTAAAAGATATAAAGTTTACGACAAATTCTTCATCGTTTGGATAAGGAGACAACAAGTTGTAACTGAATAGTAACCGGGTTAGAGTTATCAGCAATAGTAACCGGGTTAGAGTTATCAGCAATAATAACCGGGTTAGAGTTATTAGCAATTTAGCTGATTTTGGCTATTCTTGTTTAGATTCTTTGGTTTCTTTCTCCCAAAGATTTAAAAATTATTTGGCTATCAAATATTTTTGAGCGTACCGGATGAAAGTATTTCAGAAACGCGTCGTTCGCACTATAAATTTGATACCTACGTTTTTATTACTATCACTGGGTAGATACCTCCGCTGGTGGACTAATAGTTCGCGAGTGTATTATACGCCCAATAGTCAGTGTTTCAGCACCGACATTGTTTAGCAGATATATTTATATTGAAATTTACAGCTCCTAATTAATGTAATTATTATCAAAACTAAGATAATCCTCCCTCAGATATAGGTGACCTTATAAGATTTTGTCTATTCTGTTTAGGCTTTTTGGATATGCGAATATAACAGTTAATTCGTGATGCATGGTTCTGTCGGATTAACAAACCAATGTAAATGATTGAATATCGAACAGTTTTATTACCAACATTCCAATAATATGACACCATGAACAAGTAGTCCGGCAGAGTACGTCTCGCACAACGGTGTGACATTCTGCTATCACCACAGTGTGGTGGATACAACATTTTGTATCAGACTGGCTACTTACCTTTTGATCAAATATGTAATTTTGCTTATACTTACATAGGATCTATCATGTCAGGATCTAAAGATCGATGTGAAGAAATAAGGTCTGATACAAATTCATTCATCTGATGTTTCTTCATCCCTTCTACGTATGTTCTCCTATCGGCTGGTGATAGTTGTGATATGTTTATTTTAACGGGCTTTCCTAACTCGCCTGAAGTAAATATTTTCCTATATTACAAGATCTAACATAATATTCATTATGTGTGTCGAGATTTGATAAAGGTCTCTCTCTTTCTATATATATATATATATATATAAATATATAAGATCAATATTGGATTCCAACAATTTGATGACCTATTTATTCTGGTCTCCCACGAAGACTATTAATTTATTTGAATGTTCATGACTAAATGACATTACATCTAGAAGTATCAGTTAGAATTTTGTGGTGTCGAAATAGTAATGGTCTTTAACCAACAGATTATACCTCTGGGGCTAGTAGTCAGTTGCCTAAAAGCATTCATTGGACCTGTTATTGTACTGTCCATGGTTAAACTGTCACTCATTCTTGTGAAAGGATGTGTTTGGTTTTTGTTTCAGTGGAAGCGAATTTATCCAGGTCTTTCATCATTTGTTTATAGATGTATTGTCGTTGTAGATCCAGTTATCAAGAGGGGAGAGTTGGGACCCCGCCACATTTTTGTGCTTGTCCCAAGTCAGTACCTGTTTTTCCGACGTCATACTTCGTGGTCTTTTTGGGGTTCGGTGGGCTCACTTAAAATTAGAGACGACTGTTCTTTGTTTTCGTGATATTGGTTTGAGTTGATTGACATCACTGTTTAAGCTTCCTGTTCATAATGTATATATGTATATAAATCTGTAAGTCGTACTTGTAAGAGCATCAAAGGAAATAGATATTGTTTTTGTACCTCCAACGAATGCACTTGGCAAATTTTAGTACGCCATTCTTAGCTGTCAAAAATACGGCACGTGTAATCTCTTGTTCTTGTGACATATCCTGGTAAAAAGACTGCGCGTGTTATTTCTTGTTTGTGTAGACAAATGCTGACAAAAAAACACAGGAAGTGCAATCTCTTGTTTGCTTAGGCTTATGCTAACAAAAAACACGGTACGTGTAATCTCTTGTTTTAGAGACATATACTGAGAGAAAACACGGTACGTGTAATCTCTTGTTTTAGAGACATTTACTGAGAGAAAACACGGTACGTGTAATTTCTTGTTTTAGAGACATATACTGAGAGAAAACACGGTACGTGCAATCTCTTGTTTTAGAGAAATATACTGAGAGAAAACACGGTACGTGTAATCTCTTGTTTTAGAGACATATACTGAGAGAAAACACGCTACGTATAATCTCTTGTTTTAGAGACATATACTGAGAGAAAACACGGTACGTGTAATCTCTTGCTTTAGAGACATATACTGAGAGAAAACACGGTAGGTGCAATCTCTTGTTTTAGAGAAATATACTGAGAGAAAACACGGTACGTGTAATCTCTTGTTTTAGAGACATATACTGAGAGAAAACACGCTACGTATAATCTCTTGTTTTACAGACATATACTGAGAGAAAACACGGTACGTGTAATCTCTTGTTTTAGAGACATTTACTGAGAGAAAACACGGTACGTGTAATCTCTTGTTTTAGAGAAATATACTGAGAGAAAACACGGTACGTGCAATCTCTTGTTTTAGAGACATTTACTGAGAGAAAACACGGTACGTGTAATCTCTTGTTTTAGAGACATTTACTGAGAGAAAACACGGTACGTGTAATCTCTTGTTTTAGAGACATATACTGAGAGAAAACACGGTACGTGTAATCTCTTGTTTTAGAGACATATACTGAGAGAAAACACGGTACGTGTAATCTCTTGTTTTAGAGAAATATACCGAGAGAAAACACGGTACGTGTAATCTCTTGTTTTAGAGACATATACCGAGAGAAAACACGGTACGTGTAATCTCTTGTTTTAGAGACATATACTGAGAGAAAACACGGTACGTGTAATCTCTTGTTTTAGAGACATTTACTGAGAGAAAATACAGTACGTGTAATCTCTTGTTTTAGAGACATTTACTGAGAGAAAACACAGTACGTGTAATCTCTTGTTTTAGAGACATTTACTGAGAGAAAACACGGTACGTGTAATCTCTTGTTTTAGAGACATATACTGAGAGAAAACACGGTACGTGTAATCTCTTGTTTTAGAGACATATACTGAGAGAAAACACGGTACGTGTAATCTCTTGTTTTAGAGAAATATACTGAGAGAAAACACGGTACGTGTAATCTCTTGCTTTAGAGAAATATACTGAGAGAAAACACGGTACGTGTAATCTCTTGTTTTAGAGAAATATACTGAGAGAAAACACGGTACGTGTAATCTCTTGTTTTAGAGACATATACTGAGAGAAAACACGGTACTTGTAATCTCTTGTTTTAGAGACATTTACTGAGAGAAAACACGGTACGTGTAATCTCTTGTTTTAGAGAAATATACTGAGAGAAAACACGGTACGTGTAATCTCTTGTTTTAGAGACATTTACTGAGAGAAAACACGGTACGTGTAATCTCTTGTTTTAGAGACATTTACTGAGAGAAAACACGGTACGTGTAATCTCTTGTTTTAGAGACATATACTGAGAGAAAACACGGTACGTGTAATCTCTTGTTTTAGAGACATTTACTGAGAGAAAACACGGTACGTGTAATCTCTTGTTTTAGAGACATTTACTGAGAGAAAACACGGTACGTGTAATCTCTTATTTTAGAGACATTTACTGAGAGAAAACACGGTACGTATAATCTCTTGTTTTAGAGACATATACTGAGAGAAAACACGGTACGTGTAATCTCTTGTTTTAGAGACATATACTGAGAAAAAACACGGTACGTGTAATCTCTTGTTTTAGAGAAATATACTGAGAGAAAACACGGTACGTGTAATCTCTTGTTTTAGAGACATTTACTGAGAGAAAACACGGTACGTGTAATCTCTTGTTTTAGAGACATTTACTGAGAGAAAACACGGTACGTGTAATCTCTTGTTTTAGAGACATATACTGAGAGAAAACACGGTACGTGTAATCTCTTGTTTTAGAGACATATACTGAGAGAAAACACGGTACGTGTAATCTCTTGTTTTAGAGAAATATACCGAGAGAAAACACGGTACGTGTAATCTCTTGTTTTAGAGACATATACCGAGAGAAAACACGGTACGTGTAATCTCTTGTTTTAGAGACATATACTGAGAGAAAACACGGTACGTGTAATCTCTTGTTTTAGAGACATTTACTGAGAGAAAATACAGTACGTGTAATCTCTTGTTTTAGAGACATTTACTGAGAGAAAACACAGTACGTGTAATCTCTTGTTTTAGAGACATTTACTGAGAGAAAACACGGTACGTGTAATCTCTTGTTTTAGAGAAATATACTGAGAGAAAACACGGTACGTGTAATCTCTTGTTTTAGAGACATATACTGAGAGAAAACACGGTACGTGTAATCTCTTGTTTTAGAGAAATATACTGAGAGAAAACACGGTACGTGTAATCTCTTGCTTTAGAGAAATATACTGAGAGAAAACACGGTACGTGTAATCTCTTGTTTTAGAGACATATACTGAGAGAAAACACGGTACTTGTAATCTCTTGTTTTAGAGACATTTACTGAGAGAAAACACGGTACGTGTAATCTCTTGTTTTAGAGAAATATACTGAGAGAAAACACGGTACGTGTAATCTCTTGTTTTAGAGACATTTACTGAGAGAAAACACGGTACGTGTAATCTCTTGTTTTAGAGACATTTACTGAGAGAAAACACGGTACGTGTAATCTCTTGTTTTAGAGACATATACTGAGAGAAAACACGGTACGTGTAATCTCTTGTTTTAGAGACATTTACTGAGAGAAAACACGGTACGTGTAATCTCTTGTTTTAGAGACATTTACTGAGAGAAAACACGGTACGTGTAATCTCTTATTTTAGAGACATTTACTGAGAGAAAACACGGTACGTGTAATCTCTTATTTTAGAGACATTTACTGAGAGAAAACACGGTACGTGTAATCTCTTGTTTTAGAGACATATACTGAGAGAAAACACGGTACGTGTAATCTCTTGTTTTAGAGACATTTACTGAGAGAAAACACGGTACGTGTAATCTCTTGTTTTAGAGACATTTACTGAGAGAAAACACGGTACGTGTAATCTCTTGTTTTAGAGACATATACTGAGAGAAAACACGGTACGTGTAATCTCTTGTTTTAGAGACATATACTGAGAGAAAACACGGTACGTGTAATCTCTTGTTTTAGAGACATATACTGAGAGAAAACACGGTACGTGTAATCTCTTGTTTTAGAGAAATATACTGAGAGAAAACACGGTACGTGTAATCTCTTGTTTTAGAGACATATACTGAGAGAAAACACGGTACGTGTAATCTCTTGTTTTAGAGACATATACTGAGAGAAAACACGGTACGTGTAATCTCTTGTTTTAGAGACATTTACTGAGAGAAAACACGGTACGTGCAATCTCTTGTTTTAGAGAAACATACTGAGAGAAAACACGCTACGTGTAATCTCTTGTTTTAGAGACATATACTGAGAGAAAACACGGTACGTGTAATCTCTTGTTTTAGAGACATATACTGAGAGAAAACACGGTACGTGTAATCTCTTGTTTTAGAGAAATATACTGAGAGAAAACACGGTACGTGTAATCTCTTGTTTTAGAGACATATACTGAGAGAAAACACGGTACGTGTAATCTCTTGTTTTAGAGAAATATACTGAGAGAAAACACGCTACGTGTAATCTCTTGTTTTAGAGACATATACTGAGAGAAAACACGGTACGTGTAATCTCTTGTTTTAGAGACATATACTGAGAGAAAACACGGTACGTGTAATCTCTTGTTTTAGAGAAATATACTGAGAGAAAACGCGGTACGTGTAATCTCTTGTTTTAGAGACATTTACTGAGAGAAAACACGGTACGTGTAATCTCTTGTTTTAGAGACATTTACTGAGAGAAAACACGGTACGTGTAATCTCTTATTTTAGAGACATTTACTGAGAGAAAACACGGTACGTATAATCTCTTGTTTTAGAGACATATACTGAGAGAAAACACGGTACGTGTAATCTCTTGTTTTAGAGACATATACTGAGAAAAAACACGGTACGTGTAATCTCTTGTTTTAGAGAAATATACTGAGAGAAAACACGGTACGTGTAATCTCTTGTTTTAGAGACATTTACTGAGAGAAAACACGGTACGTGTAATCTCTTGTTTTAGAGACATTTACTGAGAGAAAACACGGTACGTGTAATCTCTTGTTTTAGAGACATATACTGAGAGAAAACACGGTACGTGTAATCTCTTGTTTTAGAGACATATACTGAGAGAAAACACGGTACGTGTAATCTCTTGTTTTAGAGAAATATACCGAGAGAAAACACGGTACGTGTAATCTCTTGTCTTAGAGACATATACCGAGAGAAAACACGGTACGTGTAATCTCTTGTTTTAGAGACATATACTGAGAGAAAACACGGTACGTGTAATCTCTTGTTTTAGAGACATTTACTGAGAGAAAATACAGTACGTGTAATCTCTTGTTTTAGAGACATTTACTGAGAGAAAACACAGTACGTGTAATCTCTTGTTTTAGAGACATTTACTGAGAGAAAACACGGTACGTGTAATCTCTTGTTTTAGAGAAATATACTGAGAGAAAACACGGTACGTGTAATCTCTTGTTTTAGAGACATATACTGAGAGAAAACACGGTACGTGTAATCTCTTGTTTTAGAGACATTTACTGAGAGAAAACACGGTACGTGTAATCTCTTGTTTTAGAGACATTTACTGAGAGAAAACACGGTACGTGTAATCTCTTATTTTAGAGACATTTACTGAGAGAAAACACGGTACGTGTAATCTCTTATTTTAGAGACATTTACTGAGAGAAAACACGGTACGTGTAATCTCTTGTTTTAGAGACATATACTGAGAGAAAACACGGTACGTGTAATCTCTTGTTTTAGAGACATTTACTGAGAGAAAACACGGTACGTGTAATCTCTTGTTTTAGAGACATTTACTGAGAGAAAACACGGTACGTGTAATCTCTTGTTTTAGAGACATATACTGAGAGAAAACACGGTACGTGTAATCTCTTGTTTTAGAGACATATACTGAGAGAAAACACGGTACGTGTAATCTCTTGTTTTAGAGACATATACTGAGAGAAAACACGGTACGTGTAATCTCTTGTTTTAGAGAAATATACTGAGAGAAAACACGGTACGTGTAATCTCTTGTTTTAGAGACATATACTGAGAGAAAACACGGTACGTGTAATCTCTTGTTTTAGAGACATATACTGAGAGAAAACACGGTACGTGTAATCTCTTGTTTTAGAGACATTTACTGAGAGAAAACACGGTACGTGCAATCTCTTGTTTTAGAGAAACATACTGAGAGAAAACACGCTACGTGTAATCTCTTGTTTTAGAGACATATACTGAGAGAAAACACGGTACGTGTAATCTCTTGTTTTAGAGACATATACTGAGAGAAAACACGGTACGTGTAATCTCTTGTTTTAGAGAAATATACTGAGAGAAAACACGGTACGTGTAATCTCTTGTTTTAGAGACATATACTGAGAGAAAACACGGTACGTGTAATCTCTTGTTTTAGAGAAATATACTGAGAGAAAACACGCTACGTGTAATCTCTTGTTTTAGAGACATATACTGAGAGAAAACACGGTACGTGTAATCTCTTGTTTTAGAGACATATACTGAGAGAAAACACGGTACGTGTAATCTCTTGTTTTAGAGAAATATACTGAGAGAAAACGCGGTACGTGTAATCTCTTGTTTTAGAGACATTTACTGAGAGAAAACACGGTACGTGTAATCTCTTGTTTTAGAGACATTTACTGAGAGAAAACACGGTACGTGTAATCTCTTATTTTAGAGACATTTACTGAGAGAAAACACGGTACGTATAATCTCTTGTTTTAGAGAAATATACTGAGAGAAAACACGGTACGTGTAATCTCTTGTTTTAGAGACATATACTGAGAAAAAACACGGTACGTGTAATCTCTTGTTTTAGAGAAATATACTGAGAGAAAACACGGTACGTGTAATCTCTTGTTTTAGAGACATTTACTGAGAGAAAACACGGTACGTGTAATCTCTTGTTTTAGAGACATTTACTGAGAGAAAACACGGTACGTGTAATCTCTTGTTTTAGAGACATATACTGAGAGAAAATACGGTACGTGTAATCTCTTGTTTTAGAGACATATACTGAGAGAAAACACGGTACGTGTAATCTCTTGTTTTAGAGAAATATACCGAGAGAAAACACGGTACGTGTAATCTCTTGTTTTAGAGACATATACCGAGAGAAAACACGGTACGTGTAATCTCTTGTTTTAGAGACATATACTGAGAGAAAACACGGTACGTGTAATCTCTTGTTTTAGAGACATTTACTGAGAGAAAATACAGTACGTGTAATCTCTTGTTTTAGAGACATTTACTGAGAGAAAACACAGTACGTGTAATCTCTTGTTTTAGAGACATTTACTGAGAGAAAACACGGTACGTGTAATCTCTTGTTTTAGAGAAATATACTGAGAGAAAACACGGTACGTGTAATCTCTTGTTTTAGAGACATATACTGAGAGAAAACACGGTACGTGTAATCTCTTGTTTTAGAGAAATATACTGAGAGAAAACACGGTACGTGTAATCTCTTGCTTTAGAGAAATATACTGAGAGAAAACACGGTACGTGTAATCTCTTGTTTTAGAGAAATATACTGAGAGAAAACACGGTACGTGTAATCTCTTGTTTTAGAGACATATACTGAGAGAAAACACGGTACTTGTAATCTCTTGTTTTAGAGACATTTACTGAGAGAAAACACGGTACGTGTAATCTCTTGTTTTAGAGAAATATACTGAGAGAAAACACGGTACGTGTAATCTCTTGTTTTAGAGACATTTACTGAGAGAAAACACGGTACGTGTAATCTCTTGTTTTAGAGACATTTACTGAGAGAAAACACGGTACGTGTAATCTCTTGTTTTAGAGACATATACTGAGAGAAAACACGGTACGTGTAATCTCTTGTTTTAGAGACATTTACTGAGAGAAAACACGGTACGTGTAATCTCTTGTTTTAGAGACATTTACTGAGAGAAAACACGGTACGTGTAATCTCTTATTTTAGAGACATTTACTGAGAGAAAACACGGTACGTATAATCTCTTGTTTTAGAGACATATACTGAGAGAAAACACGGTACGTGTAATCTCTTGTTTTAGAGACATATACTGAGAAAAAACACGGTACGTGTAATCTCTTGTTTTAGAGAAATATACTGAGAGAAAACACGGTACGTGTAATCTCTTGTTTTAGAGACATTTACTGAGAGAAAACACGGTACGTGTAATCTCTTGTTTTAGAGACATTTACTGAGAGAAAACACGGTACGTGTAATCTCTTGTTTTAGAGACATATACTGAGAGAAAACACGGTACGTGTAATCTCTTGTTTTAGAGACATATACTGAGAGAAAACACGGTACGTGTAATCTCTTGTTTTAGAGAAATATACCGAGAGAAAACACGGTACGTGTAATCTCTTGTTTTAGAGACATATACCGAGAGAAAACACGGTACGTGTAATCTCTTGTTTTAGAGACATATACTGAGAGAAAACACGGTACGTGTAATCTCTTGTTTTAGAGACATTTACTGAGAGAAAATACAGTACGTGTAATCTCTTGTTTTAGAGACATTTACTGAGAGAAAACACAGTACGTGTAATCTCTTGTTTTAGAGACATTTACTGAGAGAAAACACGGTACGTGTAATCTCTTGTTTTAGAGAAATATACTGAGAGAAAACACGGTACGTGTAATCTCTTGTTTTAGAGACATATACTGAGAGAAAACACGGTACGTGTAATCTCTTGTTTTAGAGAAATATACTGAGAGAAAACACGGTACGTGTAATCTCTTGCTTTAGAGAAATATACTGAGAGAAAACACGGTACGTGTAATCTCTTGTTTTAGAGACATATACTGAGAGAAAACACGGTACTTGTAATCTCTTGTTTTAGAGACATTTACTGAGAGAAAACACGGTACGTGTAATCTCTTGTTTTAGAGAAATATACTGAGAGAAAACACGGTACGTGTAATCTCTTGTTTTAGAGACATTTACTGAGAGAAAACACGGTACGTGTAATCTCTTGTTTTAGAGACATTTACTGAGAGAAAACACGGTACGTGTAATCTCTTGTTTTAGAGACATATACTGAGAGAAAACACGGTACGTGTAATCTCTTGTTTTAGAGACATTTACTGAGAGAAAACACGGTACGTGTAATCTCTTGTTTTAGAGACATTTACTGAGAGAAAACACGGTACGTGTAATCTCTTATTTTAGAGACATTTACTGAGAGAAAACACGGTACGTGTAATCTCTTATTTTAGAGACATTTACTGAGAGAAAACACGGTACGTGTAATCTCTTGTTTTAGAGACATATACTGAGAGAAAACACGGTACGTGTAATCTCTTGTTTTAGAGACATTTACTGAGAGAAAACACGGTACGTGTAATCTCTTGTTTTAGAGACATTTACTGAGAGAAAACACGGTACGTGTAATCTCTTGTTTTAGAGACATATACTGAGAGAAAACACGGTACGTGTAATCTCTTGTTTTAGAGACATATACTGAGAGAAAACACGGTACGTGTAATCTCTTGTTTTAGAGACATATACTGAGAGAAAACACGGTACGTGTAATCTCTTGTTTTAGAGAAATATACTGAGAGAAAACACGGTACGTGTAATCTCTTGTTTTAGAGACATATACTGAGAGAAAACACGGTACGTGTAATCTCTTGTTTTAGAGACATATACTGAGAGAAAACACGGTACGTGTAATCTCTTGTTTTAGAGACATTTACTGAGAGAAAACACGGTACGTGCAATCTCTTGTTTTAGAGAAACATACTGAGAGAAAACACGCTACGTGTAATCTCTTGTTTTAGAGAAATATACTGAGAGAAAACACGGTACGTGTAATCTCTTGTTTTAGAGACATTTACTGAGAGAAAACACGGTACGTGTAATCTCTTGTTTTAGAGAAATATACTGAGAGAAAACACGGTACGTGTAATCTCTTGTTTTAGAGACATATACTGAGAGAAAACACGGTACGTGTAATCTCTTGTTTTAGAGAAATATACTGAGAGAAAACACGCTACGTGTAATCTCTTGTTTTAGAGACATATACTGAGAGAAAACACGGTACGTGTAATCTCTTGTTTTAGAGACATATACTGAGAGAAAACACGGTACGTGTAATCTCTTGTTTTAGAGAAATATACTGAGAGAAAACACGGTACGTGTAATCTCTTGTTTTAGAGACATATACTGAGAGAAAACGCGGTACGTGTAATCTCTTGTTTTAGAGAAATATACTGAGAGAAAACACGGTACGTGTAATCTCTTGTTTTAGAGACATATACTGAGAGAAAACACGGTACGTGTAATCTCTTGTTTTAGGGACATATACTGAGAGAAAACACGCTACGTATAATCTCTTGTTTTAGAGACATATACTGAGAGAAAACACGCTACGTATAATCTCTTGTTTTAGAGACATATACTGAGAGAAAACACGGTACGTGTAATCTCTTGTTTTAGAGACATATACTGAGAGAAAACACGGTACGTATAATCTCTTGTTTTAGAGACATATACTGAGAGAAAACACGGTACGTGTAATCTCTTGCTTTAGAGAAATATACTGAGAGAAAACACGGTACGTGTAATCTCTTGTTTTAGAGACATATACTGAGAGAAAACACGGTACTTGTAATCTCTTGTTTTAGAGACATTTACTGAGAGAAAACACGGTACGTGTAATCTCTTGTTTTAGAGAAATATACTGAGAGAAAACACGGTACGTGTAATCTCTTGTTTTAGAGACATTTACTGAGAGAAAACACGGTACGTGTAATCTCTTGTTTTAGAGACATTTACTGAGAGAAAACACGGTACGTGTAATCTCTTGTTTTAGAGACATATACTGAGAGAAAACACGGTACGTGTAATCTCTTGTTTTAGAGACATTTACTGAGAGAAAACACGGTACGTGTAATCTCTTGTTTTAGAGACATTTACTGAGAGAAAACACGGTACGTGTAATCTCTTATTTTAGAGACATTTACTGAGAGAAAACACGGTACGTGTAATCTCTTATTTTAGAGACATTTACTGAGAGAAAACACGGTACGTGTAATCTCTTGTTTTAGAGACATATACTGAGAGAAAACACGGTACGTGTAATCTCTTGTTTTAGAGACATTTACTGAGAGAAAACACGGTACGTGTAATCTCTTGTTTTAGAGACATTTACTGAGAGAAAACACGGTACGTGTAATCTCTTGTTTTAGAGACATATACTGAGAGAAAACACGGTACGTGTAATCTCTTGTTTTAGAGACATATACTGAGAGAAAACACGGTACGTGTAATCTCTTGTTTTAGAGACATATACTGAGAGAAAACACGGTACGTGTAATCTCTTGTTTTAGAGAAATATACTGAGAGAAAACACGGTACGTGTAATCTCTTGTTTTAGAGACATATACTGAGAGAAAACACGGTACGTGTAATCTCTTGTTTTAGAGACATATACTGAGAGAAAACACGGTACGTGTAATCTCTTGTTTTAGAGACATTTACTGAGAGAAAACACGGTACGTGCAATCTCTTGTTTTAGAGAAACATACTGAGAGAAAACACGCTACGTGTAATCTCTTGTTTTAGAGAAATATACTGAGAGAAAACACGGTACGTGTAATCTCTTGTTTTAGAGACATATACTGAGAGAAAACACGGTACGTGTAATCTCTTGTTTTAGAGAAATATACTGAGAGAAAACACGGTACGTGTAATCTCTTGTTTTAGAGACATATACTGAGAGAAAACACGGTACGTGTAATCTCTTGTTTTAGAGAAATATACTGAGAGAAAACACGCTACGTGTAATCTCTTGTTTTAGAGACATATACTGAGAGAAAACACGGTACGTGTAATCTCTTGTTTTAGAGACATATACTGAGAGAAAACACGGTACGTGTAATCTCTTGTTTTAGAGAAATATACTGAGAGAAAACACGGTACGTGTAATCTCTTGTTTTAGAGACATATACTGAGAGAAAACGCGGTACGTGTAATCTCTTGTTTTAGAGAAATATACTGAGAGAAAACACGGTACGTGTAATCTCTTGTTTTAGAGACATATACTGAGAGAAAACACGGTACGTGTAATCTCTTGTTTTAGAGACATATACTGAGAGAAAACACGCTACGTATAATCTCTTGTTTTAGAGACATATACTGAGAGAAAACACGCTACGTATAATCTCTTGTTTTAGAGACATATACTGAGAGAAAACACGGTACGTGTAATCTCTTGTTTTAGAGACATATACTGAGAGAAAACACGGTACGTATAATCTCTTGTTTTAGAGACATATACTGAGAGAAAACACGGTACGTGTAATCTCTTGTTTTAGAGACATATACTGAGAGAAAACACGGTACGTGTAATCTCTTTGTTTTAGAGACATATACTGAGAGAAAACACGGTACGTGTAATCTCTTGTTTTAGAGACATATACTGAGAGAAAACACGGTACGTGTAATCTCTTGTTTTAGAGAAATATACTGAGAGAAAACACGGTACGTGTAATCTCTTGTTTTAGAGACATATACTGAGAGAAAACACGGTACGTGTAATCTCTTGTTTTAGAGACATATACTGAGAGAAAACACGGTACGTATAATCTCTTGTTTTAGAGACATATACTGAGAGAAAACACGCTACGTATAATCTCTTGTTTTAGAGACATATACTGAGAGAAAACACGGTACGTGTAATCTCTTGTTTTAGAGACATATACTGAGAGAAAACACGCTACGTATAATCTCTTGTTTTAGAGACATATACTGAGAGAAAACACGCTACGTATAATCTCTTGTTTTAGAGACATATACTGAGAGAAAACACGGTACGTGTAATCTCTTGTTTTAGAGACATTTACTGAGAGAAAACACGCTACGTATAATCTCTTGTTTTAGAGACATATACTGAGAGAAAACACGGTACGTGTAATCTCTTGTTTTAGAGACATTTACTGAGAGAAAACACGGTACGTGTAATCTCTTGTTTTAGAGACATATACTGAGAGAAAACACGGTACGTGTAATCTCTTGTTTTAGAGACATATACTGAGAGAAAACACGGTACGTGTAATCTCTTGTTTTAGAGACATATACTGAGAGAAAACACGCTACGTATAATCTCTTGTTTTAGAGACATATACTGAGAGAAAACACGGTACGTGTAATCTCTTGTTTTAGAGACATATACTGAGAGAAAACACGGTACGTGTAATCTCTTGTTTTAGAGACATATACTGAGAGAAAACACGGTACGTGTAATCTCTTGTTTTAGAGACATATACTGAGAGAAAACACGGTACGTGCAATCTCTTGTTTTAGAGACATATACTGAGAGAAAACACGGTACGTGTAATCTCTTGTTTTAGAGACATATACTGAGAGAAAACACGGTACGTGTAATCTCTTGTTTTAGAGACATATACTGAGAGAAAACACGGTACGTGCAATCTCTTGTTTTAGAGACATATACTGAGAGAAAACACGGTACGTGCAATCTCTTGTTTTAGAGAAATATACCGAGAGAAAACACAGTTTGTGTAGGCATAATTATGCTGATAGAAAACACGGGACGTCTAATCTCTTGTTTGTGTAGGCATATGGAGATAAAAAAAACCACGCAATAACGGGATGTGTAATATCTTGACTTTATAGTATATACAAAGACAAAACTACATATTGCATGTAATTTCTCGACTCTTTTTAGTATTACAGAAAACCAGACATGCTGGAAGGTTATACCTGTACGCTATATACCCCTTACCCCTGTTAATGTCATTGTGTCTTACCTGGTCCATAAAAATGCTTCCGTGACGTGACAGTAGCTATCCATTGGCTATGACTATTTTCACTTTGTGCATAAAGTTGTCTGCCGTTGATTTTGTCAATATTATTATGTGTTTCTTGGAAAGCACTGATATTAATTTTATCTACCGTATACAAAATTTGTAAAATTAAAATTATTAGGCCACATCCAATTAAATATATAAACACAATGTTCAATTGAATTTTGCGATTCCGCATTTTATAGCAACAAATGAAAATCTCTAAATCCTGGAAATATATATATATATATATATATATATATTTTAATTTTTGTTTACTGAATTGGACACACAAGTTTATCATAAGTAGAAAACATTTTAATTTATTTAAATCAATGTAGCAGTTGGTGTCTTAAAACTACCATATACATCAACTAATGCATGGCCACAAACTGATAATAGAAAAATAAGCAATAAAGGTAAATTGTTTCCATACCAACTACATGTAGTTAATTAGTAACCAAGAGTCACTTTTTGTGTGATATGCATTGTACCTTTAGACTAACAGTAAATACCGAAGGCTGGATACTGATTGGACAATACATGCAATCTTATATATATACGTCTGAAAATTAAACAAAACAGTGTTAGAATGAGATCTTTGAGCTGTCAAATTTTTGTTCTTCCCTCGACGGAATTTGAACTCACACCATTGATACACTGCAGCACCAATCGCTTAGCCTTTATGTCCAGCGCCCTAGACCACTCGACCACATCCGCTATATAAAAATATAGCTTCAATAGTCGAAGTGTTACCTTGTCTCGTAAGGAAAATCTAGAGATAGCCATAAGACATGTGTCTAAGCGTGTGTAGATGGTACATATATACTTAATATATATATATATACGTCTGAAAATTAAACCGAACAGTGTTAGAATTAGATTTTAGAGCTGTCAAATGTTTGTTCTTCCCTCGACGGGATTTGAACCCACACCATTGATACACTGCAGCACCATTCGCTTAGCCTTACGTCCATCGACCTAGACCACTCGACCACATCCACTCCTTAATATATATTCCCGTCGCGGGAAGAACAAAAATTTGACAGCTCTAAAATCTAATTCTAACACTGTTTGGTTTAATTTTCAGACGTATATATATATATATATGTTTTTCACGGTTATGGTATTTGATAACAGTTGGGAATATTTCAAGTACCTTTATGACAAGAAAGTTTTAAAAGCGATGGTCAACAATTCCACCAATATAAACAAAATTAACAATCGCCTCTCACCTAAACAAACCGAACTAAAAAGAAGAACACGCCATGTGATGTGGAAATATAACAATCTAATATGTTAAAAAATCGTTTTCATAAACTATCGAATACGAAAATTGTGATTTTTTTGTGTGTAAAATGTTTCATTCATTTATTAATATACATATTATTCAAATTTCCCACATGTTACTGTCCTCTGTTGGTCTTTTTGTACAAAGTTTTTTTTTATCGACAACATATTAGTCTGTGACAAATCAATACTGCATTATTCATTACATGTTAGCCTGTGTTTGTGTCATATATAATACAGAACCAACATAGGAGTCTACTCTTGTTAAATAACTATTTACACTATCCATTGAGTAAAAACAATTCATTACGAGTGGTCTTTAAGATCTCAGTGGGAATAGAAACTATCGATTATATCTATTATATATACTCTTTTACTTCTGGTGGATAAATATTTACATAACATAAATAAATAAATAAAAACAGGAACACATACTTAGACAATCCAAACCTCCACACAAATCGGGAATGAAAAATGGTTTTCCGGATTATCAGTTATATAATAGACGATTTGAGTTGCTTCCCTTTAAACCGGGAAAAAGCGTCCATTTCATGCAATGTTCAATAAAGAAATATATATTACATCTCACATTCTTTGTACAATTTATATGTTGTAACGATTTGGTATTTTTTTAAGCTATGAAATTAAACCTCTGTTCGTAAGGTTCAAATATCTATTAATTTGGCTAAAAATCATACTCAAATTCTTTGTTCTTTCTGTTGCTTTTGCATGAAACGGGAACCATTTTGTCCTCCGGAAGGGAAATAACTCAATGTAGAAAATGTAAAAAACGTATATTTTAGAGTCAAGTTGGAAACTACCTAATGGTCTATTAACTAAATATAAAGGGAATGAAACTATTAATTAGGAATATTACTCTGTTTTACCATTCGTGGTCCACTTAACTAGTTTACACCTACCACTTTTATTGAAGTGCCTGTACCAAGCCAGGAGAGTGAGTGGTCATGTATTTGTGTGTTAGGGGTCATGTATTTGTGTGTTAGGGGTCATGTATTTGTGTGTTAGGGGTCATGTATTTGTGTGTTAGGGGTCATGTATTTGTGTGTTAGGGGTCATGTATTTGTGTGTTAGGGGTCATGTATTTGTGTGTTAGGGGTCATGTATTTGTGTGTTAGGGGTCATGTATTTGTGTGTTAGTGGTCATGTATTTGTGTGTTAGTGGTCATGTATTTGTGTGTTAGGGGTCATGTATTTGTGTGTTAGTGGTCATGTATTTGTGTGTTAGTGGTCATGTATTTGTGTGTTAGAGGTCATGTATTTGTGTGTTAGTGGTCATGTATTTGTGTGTTAGAGGTCATGTATTTGTGTGTTAGAGGTCATGTATTTGTGTGTTAGAGGTCATGTATTTGTGTGTTAGGGGTCATGTATTTGTGTGTTAGGGGTCATGTATTTGTGTGTTAGTGGTCATGTATTTGTGTGTTAGTGGTCATGTATTTGTGTGTTAGTGGTCATGTATTTGTGTGTTAGAGGTCATGTATTTGTGTGTTAGTGGTCATGTATTTGTGTGTTAGAGGTCATGTATTTGTGTGTTAGTGGTCATGTATTTGTGTGTTAGTGGTCATGTATTTGTGTGTTAGAGGTCATGTATTTGTGTGTTAGTGGTCATGTATTTGTGTGTTAGTGGTCATGTATTTGTGTGTTAGTGGTCATGTATGTGTGTGTTAGTGGTCATGTATTTGTGTGTTAGAGGTCATGTATTTGTGTGTTAGTGGTCATGTATTTGTGTGTTAGTGGTCATGTATTTGTGTGTTAGTGGTCATGTATGTGTGTGTTAGTGGTCATGTATTTGTGTGTTAGTGGTCATGTATTTGTGTGTTAGTGGTCATGTATGTGTGTGTTAGTGGTCATGTATTTGTGTGTTAGTGGTCATGTATGTGTGTGTTAGAGGTCATGTATTTGTGTGTTAGTGGTCATGTATTTGTGTGTTAGTGGTCATGTATGTGTGTGTTAGTGGTCATGTATTTGTGTGTTAGTGGTCATGTATGTGTGTGTTAGTGGTCATGTATGTGTGTGTTAGTGGTCATGTATTTGTGTGTTAGTGGTCATGTATTTGTGTGTTAGTGGTCATGTATTTGTGTGTTAGTGGTCATGTATGTGTGTGTTAGTGGTCATGTATGTGTGTGTTAGTGGTCATGTATTTGTGTGTTAGTGGTCATGTATGTGTGTGTTAGAGGTCATGTATTTGTGTGTTAGTGGTCATGTATTTGTGTGTTAGTGGTCATGTATGTGTGTGTTAGTGGTCATGTATTTGTGTGTTAGTGGTCATGTATGTGTGTGTTAGTGGTCATGTATTTGTGTGTTAGTGGTCATGTATTTGTGTGTTAGTGGTCATGTATGTGTGTGTTAGTGGTCATGTATTTGTGTGTTAGTGGTCATGTATTTGTGTGTTAGTGGTCATGTATGTGTGTGTTAGTGGTCATGTATGTGTGTGTTAGTGGTCATGTATTTGTGTGTTAGTGGTCATGTATGTGTGTGTTAGTGGTCATGTATGTGTGTGTTAGTGGTCATGTATTTGTGTGTTAGTGGTCATGTATTTGTGTGTTAGTGGTCATGTATTTGTGTGTTAGTGGTCATGTATGTGTGTGTTAGTGGTCATGTATGTGTGTGTTAGTGGTCATGTATTTGTGTGTTAGTGGTCATGTATGTGTGTGTTAGAGGTCATGTATTTGTGTGTTAGTGGTCATGTATTTGTGTGTTAGTGGTCATGTATGTGTGTGTTAGTGGTCATGTATTTGTGTGTTAGTGGTCATGTATGTGTGTGTTAGTGGTCATGTATTTGTGTGTTAGTGGTCATGTATTTGTGTGTTAGTGGTCATGTATGTGTGTGTTAGTGGTCATGTATTTGTGTGTTAGTGGTCATGTATTTGTGTGTTAGTGGTCATGTATGTGTGTGTTAGTGGTCATGTATTTGTGTGTTAGTGGTCATGTATTTGTGTGTTAGTGGTCATGTATGTGTGTGTTAGTGGTCATGTATTTGTGTGTTAGTGGTCATGTATTTGTGTGTTAGTGGTCATGTATGTGTGTGTTAGTGGTCATGTATTTGTGTGTTAGTGGTCATGTATTTGTGTGTTAGTGGTCATGTATGTGTGTGTTAGTGGTCATGTATTTGTGTGTTAGTGGTCATGTATTTGTGTGTTAGTGGTCATGTATTTGTGTGTTAGTGGTCATGTATGTGTGTGTTAGTGGTCATGTATGTGTGTGTTAGTGGTCATGTATTTGTGTGTTAGTGGTCATGTATTTGTGTGTTAGTGGTCATGTATGTGTGTGTTAGTGGTCATGTATTTGTGTGTTAGTGGTCATGTATTTGTGTGTTAGAGGTCATGTATGTGTGTGTTAGTGGTCATGTATTTGTGTGTTAGTGGTCATGTATGTGTGTGTTAGTGGTCATGTATTTGTGTGTTAGTGGTCATGTATTTGTGTGTTAGTGGTCATGTATTTGTGTGTTAGTGGTCATGTATGTGTGTGTTAGTGGTCATGTATGTGTGTGTTAGTGGTCATGTATGTGTGTGTTAGTGGTCATGTATTTGTGTGTTAGTGGTCATGTATTTGTGTGTTAGTGGTCATGTATTTGTGTGTTAGTGGTCATGTATGTGTGTGTTAGTGGTCATGTATGTGTGTGTTAGTGGTCATGTATGTGTGTGTTAGTGGTCATGTATTTGTGTGTTAGTGGTCATGTATTTGTGTGTTAGTGGTCATGTATTTGTGTGTTAGTGGTCATGTATGTGTGTGTTAGTGGTCATGTATTTGTGTGTTAGTGGTCATGTATTTGTGTGTTAGTGGTCATGTATGTGTGTGTTAGTGGTCATGTATTTGTGTGTTAGTGGTCATGTATTTGTGTGTTAGTGGTCATGTATTTGTGTGTTAGTGGTCATGTATTTGTGTGTTAGTGGTCATGTATTTGTGTGTTAGTGGTCATGTATTTGTGTGTTAGTGGTCATGTATTTGTGTGTTAGTGGTCATGTATTTGTGTGTTAGTGGTCATGTATTTGTGTGTTAGAGGTCATGTATTTGTGTGTTAGAGGTCATGTATGTGTGTGTTAGAGGTCATGTATGTGTGTGTTAGTGGTCATGTATTTGTGTGTTAGAGGTCATGTATTTGTGTGTTAGAGGTCATGTATTTGTGTGTTAGGGTATCGATTTTGCCTCTTTCCATGATTTTTCTCTTGGAAATGTTCCCAATGTGTGGTAATTGTTGTTTTTCATTGTATTACCACAAATGTAATACATGGCATGAAATTATAGGCTAGCATCCAATCCAAAAACACCAGCTACTATCTCATCCCTAAAACAAAAGGGAGAATTATAAAGAAAATGGCCAGTGCAAATATACAAATGACCTTACAACGACCGACAAAAACCACCAGGTCGCATCTTATAAATGAAACATAACAAAATACCACACTGTCGGAACAAAATGGCAGAACACTTAAAAGATGAACAACGCAGATCCCACACAAATACGCAGGTTATCCCAGGTGCTGACGATGGGTAAATATCTCCTGTTTCTTATAAGATACACACCATTTTACTGGGGGACATCGTAGTGGTAATTTACAAATATCAGTACATATCATCACTACAGTTCGAATACCGCTCATGGCGAGATGTAATCAATACTAAATTTTGTGATAAAGTTTGCTAATGACTTGCGGCAGGTCGGTGGTTTTCTCTAATCGTTTACGAGCCTACCGAATCTTGAAGTATAAAAATCCAAGATGTTTGTGTCCATGGACAAGAAGTAGTTTCAATATTTTTGACGAGTTGTCTGTTTTAAAATGTTGTTAATTTCACGTAAGGTTTATGAATTAATTAGTTTATATAAAATATGTCAGCTTTCGTTTACCCAAACATCATTTACCTAAACTTATTAATGATTGCGACATTAATTTCTTTTACGGACATCGATATGTTTATATCGTCCAATCGAACACATGCTGAAAGTTGTTGGTCGACCGGCATATATTTGTTATTGTACTGGTGACGATTCGCAGTTGCAACTCACAAGACTGGCTAGCACGTCCCCGAGTGACCGATATGGGATGCTTTCTCAATATTATGGTATCTGCCGTTTATGAAACGGATAGGCAGACTGCCGTGCATAGTGCGTGGCTTGTTTGGAAAGTGCTCCTTGCACTTTAAAGACTTCTCGAAACTGAATATGCTAGTTATAGCCGCCACATAAGACTCCAATGGCAGTCAAAAGTCATCGCTTCAGTCTTCTTTCATTTCTGTAAATTTTATATGTTGCTGAATTTACTCTCGTTCAGAATATGCATGAAATATTTGCAATGGCTTATCTTTGTTAAACATCTAACAGAGATTAAAACTATACCACAAGGGTTAAACCTTTTAATGTGATTTAATCTCACCCTCTTTTCCCCTTCTTGATAACTTTCAAATATTTACAAATGAACTGTGCGACACCATTAAAGATTCGATTCCACTAAAATCTACCCCTATACTAATAACATACAGTACAACATGGCCGCTACCATTATATACAGTGTTTGTAGATTGTTATATATTGTACTGTATTAGTTGTCAGTGCAATAAGGTTTCTATTTAAAAGCCTTCGGTTTTTTATCACTCGTTATTTAATGCATCTTATTAATGCTAATACAATATTCTTCCGTATTATGATAGATTGGGCTGTCATATGCATTGCGTGTATACAAATATATCATCTTTGACAAGCTATTATTAACACCTGCATTTCATATTCATTATTATCATCTATTATGTCTTAAAGATTTATTTCTGCAATGTATATATGTATATGTCACTACTAACCTTCTCCCTTTGAACTTTAGTAACAGGAAATGAAAGATACTCTACTATTAACAAATGAAGTGAGGTGTAATAAGAAATTGCAAATCGAAGAAGAACAGACAATACAATGGCACACAACGAAAATGGACATAAAGGCAAGCAATGGTCGACAAGACACTACACAGAAATCCAGGAATTGAGCAGCACGAACATCACTTAAAAAGGGGGTGAACACAAATGCACTGGAAAGGTGATATATCCTGCTCTACTAGTAGTAACAGCCGTGTTACTGTTAAACGACACGGACAACGTGTGATACGACTATGGTATCGGACACCAGTATGGGCGAATAAATAGAAATAACACTAATAAAGCATAAATCCATTACAAAAAAAATGGCGGTACAGCTGTGAGCTTTCGTTTACCCAAACATCATTTACCTAAACTTATTAATTATTGCGACATTAATTTCTTTTACGGACATCGATGTTTATATCGTCCAATCGAACACATGCTGAAAGTTGTTGGCCGACCGGCATATATTTGTTATTGTACTGGTGACGGTTCGCAGTTGCAACTCACAAGACTGGCTAGCGCGTCCCCGAGTGACCGATATGGGATGCTTTCTCAATATTATGGTATCTGCCGTTTATGAAACGGAAAGGCAGACTGCGGTGCATAGTGCGTGGCTTGTTTGGAAAGTGCTCCTTGCACTTTAAAGACTTCTCGTAACTGAATATGCTAGTTGTAACCGCCACATAAGACTCCAATGGCAGTCAAAAGTCATCGCTTCAGTCTTCCTTCATTTCTGTAAATTTTATATGTTGCTGAATTTGCTCTCGTTCAGAATATGCATGAAATATTTGCAATGGCTTATCTTTGTTAAACATCTAACAGAGATTAAAACTATACCACAAGGGTTAAACCTTTTAATGTGATTCAATCTCACCCCCTTTTCCCCTTCTTGATAACTTTCAAATATTTACAAATGAACTGTGCGACACCATTAAAGAGTCGATTCCACTAAAATCTACCCCCATACTAATAACATAAAGTACAACATGGCCGCTACCATTATATACAGTGTTTGTAGATTGTTATACATTTTACTGTGTTATTTGTCAGTGCAATAAGGTTTCTATTTAAAAGCCTTCGGTTTTTTATCACTGGTTATATAATGCATCTTATTAATGCTAATACAAGTCTTCCGCATTATGATAGATTGGGCTGTCATATGCATTGTGTGTATACAAATATATCATCCTTGACAAGCTATTATTAACACCTACATTTCTTATGTATTATTATCATCTATTATGTCTTAAAGACGACACGTGGAAGATTTATTTCTGAAATGTAGATATGTATATTTCACAACTAACCTATTCCCTTTGAACTTTAGTAACAGGAAATGAAAGATAATCTATTATTAGCAAATGAAGTGAGGTGTAATCAGAAATTGCAAATCGAAGAACAGAAAACACAATGGCACAAAACGAAAATGGACATAAAGGCAATCAATGGTCGACAAGACACTATACAGAAATCCAGGAATGGAGCAGCACGAACATCACTTAAAAAGGGGGTGAACACAAGTGCACTGGAAGGGTGGTTCATGTATATCCTGCTCTACTAGTAGTAACCGCCGTGTAACTGTTAAACGACACGGACATCGTGTGATATGACTATGGTATCGGACACCAGTATGGGCGAATAAATAGAAATAACACTAATAAAGCATAAATCCATTACAAAAAAATGGGGGTACAGACGAATCGAACATGGTTTTAACTCGGAAATCGTAATGCAAAAAAATGTTCTAAATAAACTACACCCACAATTTATAATAAATGCTTAACGAATTGCCCTTCATATGACATGAAGGGCAATTCGTTAAGCATTTATTATAAATTTTTGAATCATATCATTTTTTCATTTCTTGTGGTTTGAAGATGAACAGAATTATAGGAATATTTTAGCATAGAATCATAAGGTTAAATTTATGAAATATTTTTAAAGAAAAGTTTGAAGATACCACAGTGGGAATCAGAAACCTAAAATCGACGAGGGACAGACAATGCAATGACAAACAGAATAAATGACAAAAGTACAAACAATGATCTACAAAATACTACACAGAAAACCAAAGATTGAACACCACGAACGCATCTAAGACGTGGGGGTAAATTATAAAATAAATTGACCTGTGACATACAAGAAAGATCATTTGATGGTCCTTTGCAAAATTATTTTCACTATCTACTACCATGATTGAACCCAAACTGTAGCTGAATAATCATTTCATGGTCACATACAAAGATTACGATGTA
The DNA here is from genome assembly GCA_963680875.1 of Bathymodiolus brooksi. Taxonomy (NCBI): domain Eukaryota; kingdom Metazoa; phylum Mollusca; class Bivalvia; order Mytilida; family Modiolidae; genus Bathymodiolus; species Bathymodiolus brooksi. The sequence continues at coordinate 44,421,672 of OY804579.1, forward strand.
TGCGGATCACAAATACAACACAGCTACCACTGATGGGATAGCTTAACATAGAATCCTATGAGAAAATGCGTATTGGTGAATGACATTTTTTTTCTAAAAAATTTACCATTCCCCTCATCTTGCAATACAATGAAAAACAAACAAATACCGCACTGTCTCCATACTGCAATAGCAATAGGTAAACATATCCATAGGACACAAATATCACACTGTCTCCAAACTCCAATAGAAATAGGCAAAGATACCCATAGCAAACAAATACCACGCTGTCTCCAAACTGCAATAGAAATAGGCAAAGATACCCATGACAAACAAATACCACACTCTCCAAACTGCAATAGAGATAGTCAAAGATACCCATAGCAAACAAATACCACATTGTCTCCAAACTGCAATAGAAATAGGCAAAGATACTCATGACAAACAAATAACACACTCTCTCTCCAAACCCCAATAGAAATAGGCAAAGATACCCATAGCAAACAAATACCACACTGTCACCAAACTACAACAGAAATAGGCAAAGATACCCATAGCAAACAAATAACACACTGTCTCCAAACTGCAATAGAAATAGGCAAAGATATACATGACAAACAAATACCACACTGTCTCCACACTGCAATAGAAATAGGCAAATTTGATACCCATAACAAACAAATACGCGACCGCTCACTTTTCTGGCTGTACCAAACCAATTAAATAAAACAAAGACGGGGTTAAACTAGTTTTATGTGCACTCTTAGTGAAATGACGTAGGCAAGCAAGTGCTTTCCACATGTGCGTTAAATGTCAACTCTCTATGTTGTGAATTATTCACGCAAAAAGAAACAATTATACTGAATAACTGTCATGCCGTGGACTACATATATAATTAATTGATCGAATACGCAGATTTGTACTTTAACACGTTTTAGTTTGACATAATTCAGACTTTTATATGATAAATCAGTTTGAGACCATCAGATTAAGCCTCCAAAAATAAGTACTCTTTCATCCATCAATGTATTTAATGATGATAGTTTTACATCTGTGTTTCTTAAACGCATTATAAACAAGGTATTAATAGTAGAGTTAAATATAAACAGACAATTCAGTCAAGTCAACTTTCAATGATTAATACTTTAAAACAGATGAAACACCATGCAGTCTTTATTAAAGCTTCGCAAGCCAATAAGAACAGACAAATTCAATTTGAATTAATTCATCATTAGTGCTAATTGTGTTTAATTAACTGGATACCATGGATCCAGTATATATTCATAATTACCTACTCTTTTCTGTTATTAATTGAACTTCTTTTTGCAGATAGATGGTGTTGATTTAAAACAGTTTTATGTATGGCAAGTGAATGTTACGAAAGCCCCACAATTACATAATGATAGAAAATTATACCTGAAAACAATTATTCTTGGTAGAGTTAATGTTTTAAAATTAGGCATGTTGTAAATCTATCAGTTATTAATATAACAGTAGGTCGTCCTGGTTAACCGCCTATCTCTGTAGCACCTTTGATATTAAATCTCTTCCTATTAGGCTAATGTGAATCCATCTTGTCATATGTACTGTGTATAACATGTGAAATGTATTTGAATGATGTTTTTCTCTGTACCATTGTTCTGTTATGGTTTATGAGAATAAAGATATTGTCTGTCTGTCTTGTCTTGTGTTCTTCAACTGATATTTTGTGTGAAAACTGCAGCTTCCGATCGGAAAAGGGGGTATTTCGCAGAATATCAGATTTCTTTTGCAAAGGACTGGATATCTTGTTGGGAATTTGCAATTTCCGATCACTTACGGTTCGTTGTGAATTCAATTTCCACCGAGAATATCTTATGATATGTTGTGGACAAAACGAGAGCAATATCTAATATTTTCGTCACATCTGATAATTGTAAGAACATTTGTTAGTTTGTTTTGTACTACCTATCGGTGTGTATGTTTGGCTTTAAAAATAATTTTTTTTCAAATGAAACAATAAAAGTTGCGGGAATTTCTAATAAAATGAAAATTCATATTTTGTTTTAATTTAGCTTTTTATTTCTTTTATTGCAATACAAATTAAAAAGTAGATATCTAATTTAGTGCGCACAACGAGCTTTGGAGACAACATTCATCATGTACATAAAATTTTGTACAATTAATCAGTAAATCATGTAATTAATTTTATTATACTTTATGCAAATTTCTTACATTATCCATTCATTTCATTGGACAAGCGGCATTTGTTAATTTTCACCAACCTTTCATAAGCCCCGCCCATCCCTAGCAACATGTGATAATATTAGCAACGGGTGTTAATGCCTAAAATTAACACCCGCTGAGCCCAAAGTTTGCCGATCCGGAAAAATTAACACCCGAGGTTTACCGATTCATATTTCCTCATCATTTCCGTTATCACCAGACGACAACAAACGGTCAAACGCTCGTCATGGCGTTTGTTGACATTACGAAGGATAATATTTCTGAATTAATTAATTCAAAAGATAGCAAATCTACACAAAGAGCTGTAATACGGAGCATTAAGCTTTTCTGGGAATTCCTCATTCAAAAAAATGAACCTGGAGAATTTGAAACTTACACAAAACAAAAACTGAATGAGATGTTGAGACTTTTTTATGCATCAATCAGAAAAAAAGATGGTGAAATGATGAAAAAAAGTTCAGTAAATTTACTAAAGTATGGACTGGCTAAACATTTAAAGGAAACTGCTCAAATTGATATAAACATTGATCCTGTGTTTGCATCCTCGAAGGGTGTCTTTTCAGCTGTTCTAACAGATATGAAGAAAAAAGGCTTTGGGGCAGTCAAACATAAGCCAGCTATTTGCCAAGAGGACCTTATAAAACTTTATGATATCAATGATGTTGCACTCAATCCTTGCACACCACAAGGACTGTTGAATAAATGTTGGTTCGACGTAATGACATTTTTGTGTCGTCGTGGACGTGAAAATCTCAGACAAATGACCCGGGACACCTTTAAGATCAACACTGATGGTACTGGGAGAAAGTTTGTAACGCGGGTATGTAAAATAAGTGTTATAAAATGCAGGCTGATTGTAAAAATAAACAAAAATGTCATAAAATGCATGCCTTTTACTATACTTCACGAAATTTCCCCCTATAACTGTTTGGAGTAAATACACGTGGCGTTATAGGATATATAAAAAAGAAAAGATACAGGATTATCACATCCATTCATTACACAATACAAGGACAAAAACAAAAATGTATTATTAATTATATAAACTTTTTTAAGCTAAATTCAAGAAATTATAAATTTATAAATATAAATATTTATTTTGTAGGTTCAAGATGAAAACAACAAAAACCATACATCCACTGATGATCCAAATGATACAATTGGAGAGGGTCGTATATATGAAAGGACAGGAGATCCGATGTGTCCTGTTCTTTCCTTTGAAAGATATATTTCAAAGCTAAACCCTGATAACACAGCCTTTTGGCAGTTGCCTTGTAACACATTTAATGACCAAGATCCTGTATGGTACACACGTACACCGCTAGGAAAGAACACATTAAGTAATTTGATGACGAGCATATCAAAACTATCTTTCAATGAACTACACAAACCATTCTATTAGAGCCACTTCAATAACTGAAATGGATGAAGCTGGCGTTGCGTCTCGACACATCATGAGAATTTCGGGGCATAAAAGTGGGGCTTCAATAAAGAATTATTCAAACAGGTTGAGTGATGAAAAAAAGAGGGAAATATCTGACTGTCTTAGCAACTCTCTAAGTAACAATACTTCAATTACATCTGTTCAAAACCAGAATTTAAACGAAACAGTGCGTAATGCTACTGTGTCTGTACCACCAACTGAAAATGTCATATATATTGGTAATAGTTCCGTTAATGCCATTCAGGACATGGATTTTTTTTTCTCAGATATTCAGGCACTTTTTGACAACGACTTTGAACTGGAAGACATAGCTTTACCGGTGATATCACATAACCATGATAACAGTAGTATTAACTGTCAAGTTCGTAATGTTAATGAGTACAATTATTCTGCTGGACCAAATGTATTAAACACATATCAAAATAATATGGCAACTTTTCCACAAAATCTAATGCCAAACATTTCAAACAACAACTGCACTGTAAATTTGAATTTTATTCAAAATGAGAAAGAATACATTGGCTTGAAAATTATTTAAGCAAACATGTGATAATATTTATCAAAATATACATTTTACATTAATTGTTATAAACATTATGTTATTATCTTGTTAAATTTGTTGCTATTTAATGTTTTGTTGTTGTTAATGTTTTAAAGTACCTAAACTATCTTAAAGTATGACTTTTTATTTTTTTTTAACAATTGTCCTAATAACATAATGCACACTTGAATCATTAGACATTCAGTATAATAAAAAACATACTGCCCTTGGATGAAGGTGTTAGGGCGATTAACACACTCTGTCAAAAAATTATCACCCTCGACTTCGTCTCGGGTGATAATTTTTTCTCTCGTGTGTTAATCTACCCTAACACCTTCATCCAAGGGCAGTATGTTTATAATATTCTAGTTTCAATTATTTCGGACATGTCAGTCAGATTTTATTGAGATAGTCCACGAACTTTACGGACAACCCTCGTACAGTACGCTAATTAGTTTATATCATATATCTCCAATGTTACGCAAAAAATACACATCTTTTCATTTTGAATATTGCTTTTCATTCATCAGATATAATTTCTACTCTACCCATCGTGTTAACTATTACAGTGGAGGTTGTCCTTTGAGGTATCTGAGATACTAAATACAAAACGTCAAGTAAGTACACAGTATGTGTGATATTATCATTAATCATGCTACACGTAGAGATGATGACAGTCTACAATTACTAATTATATCAGTAGAATGTGCTGCTTAATGTTGATGGAGATAGTAATTAATTTTTAAATACATTGACAAAATTGGTGAATCGTATAGTTAAGACCAGTTACCTAAAAAGATTTGGACGAAATATATGGGATCAATTCAGTCTAAAATTGGGAAACTGGTGTAATAGTATTGTTGTTGTCGTTGTTTGTTAAGATTAAGTTGTACATATATAAAAAGACAAATCTAAATCGGACAATGTCAAGTTCAGATATTATTAAAAATTAAAGCTCATTCAATCAATATGATATCCAATGTGTCAAGAGGCAGAGAGAAGGGCATGTGTGTTACCGATCAAAATGTTTTCAACAATTAAAATTTCTTATTATTATCAAGGAACTTACAAAACAGACAGACACGGAATGTCCAAGAAGAGTTTGAAGATACCAAATGGGTAATCAGAATCCATAAATCGAAGGACAGACAACCCAATGACCAAACGAAAAACGACGAAAGCAAAAACAACCATCTACAGACACTACACACAAAACTAAAGATCGAGTTTAGCCTAATTATTACAACAGAACAATCTTTATATCTTGCGCTTTAAAATCTGATTCAACCCACCATTTCTTTAGAAATGCCTGTACCAAGTCAGGGTCATTACGGTTTTCACAGTTTTCCGGTTGTTGACTGATTTTGTCTGTATATATAATCATGAGTTTTGACTTTCCCTTTGTAAGATTGTTCGGAGTTCGGTAATTTTGTTATTACCCTTATTTATTGAATAAACATGATTTATTCTAATATATATTATAATTAATTGATGGTGATATAATAAGGAAAATTGCAAACTTCGTTGAGACTATATGCTTAAGGTTAATTTATCACAGCGTATTGCGTACATATATGATTATTACTGAGCAAATAAAGTGAGTCATTTATATGTTGGCGACTCTTTGAGAGTAATTGTGTTATTTAAATATGTAATATTCATGTATTATACATACTTTGCAACAGAACTCCAGTTTCAATGAGACCATTCTATCAAAACAAACTATTCAATATGTAAATATATATATGATGCATATGTGCTGTACATTTATATGGTCAATAAACGCTTCATATGTTTATATCCACATGTCGATGACCACTTGGTTTAAAACCAAGATGTGGTTCAAACAACTGAATACACGAACAATGTTAAGTAATGTTACAATAACGTTAGCATTGTGCCAGAAATCACATTACACAAAATAACAAATACAAACAAAACATTGACATCAATTTCATCTGGTAATAGTTTAAGGCAATTTAACGTGTGGAAATAAATAGAATGACACTTAAGTTTTACTTAAGAATATGTGGCATCTACAGGATAACAGTTTAAGGGTTGAATGATTTAATACAGTATCATGCACTGCAAACAGTGTTACGTATGCAATCTTATGTATTTAATTTTTGCTTTGTTTTTCTTCGTCTTGTTGCCAGATTCTCTGGATTTGTCAATTTGTGATTGCCCCTTCGGTATTTTCTAACGTTTGTTTACTGCACACGGCGTGTTTCGGAAATAACCTTCATCTAATTAATATGTTCATATTGTCAGACGATTACTAGGTAATCATGAACTAAAGATTTAAAACATGCGAAAAGTGGAATATTGTACTGTTTTGGTTGATTTGTTGTTGTTTGCTTTTGTTTTTTGCCAGAAAGAAGAGAACGTATATATTTGTTTTAAACATATTTTATTCACAACTAAATGAATAGGATTGAGCAACAGGCTATGCCTATACAAGCTCTCTCCTTTTACATGTACAAGGCATATATTCAGTATATATATATAACAATTTTATCAATAATATAAGATAATTATGTTCCTTCAATACATGTAATTGTGAACACCATTAATATTTCATATATAATAAATTTACGAGTGAAGTGAAATTTGTAGACTTTCTAAATATATATTTAAAACATGTAGCTTCCTTGAAAGGTTAATTCTGTTTAAACGGCATCGATGGTGTAATGGTTAGCGTGCTCGCCTTCAGTGCGGTTGATCGTGGGTTCGAGCCCCGGTCGAGTCAAACCAAAGACAGTAAAAATGGTATTTGTTGATTCTCCGCTAAGCACGTGGCAATAAGGAGAAAGAGCAAAGACTGATTGGCTCGGAATCAGGATGTGTCCGAGTGGGGCGACATGTCTACCCGCGGACTGTTGCTTCAGTGAGCTAGCATTATAAAATTCCAATTCAGCGTGTTGGTCTAGTTTAAAGCGGACCTCATCATCAACTCATTGAAAATTAACTTCTTTTCGCCATAATATCGCTGAAAAATTGCTGAATTGGCGCTAAACAACAATCACTTACTTCAATTCTTAAATTTCATTGAATACCCATGTATGGCGACTTTCTGTTGAAAAACACGTCCATCAAACATAACTGATATCAATTTCAAAGAACGTTTCGTTAGAATCATAGTGTTTTCTACACAAGAACAATTATTTACCCCTTCTTAAAACAAAGTATTTGTATCTACGTTGCCCATTCTTTTCATATGAAACACAGTTGAACTAATTCTTTTAATCCATCTTTTAGTTTTGATTTGGAAATAGCTTTTGCTTTGAGAAATGCGGATGATCATGATTGATCGTAATAACAAAAAATATATGTGAAGATATATAAGTCTACATAATCTGTCAAAGGCCAGATGGAAATTACATTATCATTGGTAAAATGTATTACATAACGAGAAATATAAAAATAATAATATACCTTTAAATGTAACCTACCTCAACTTATGGTACAACTGACACAATAACTTGAATTTATTACCACGAAAAACTTACAAAAACAGTGTTGCAACCGTTGTAATGTGTAATTATAGTATAACTCATCTTGCATTCCGAATATCGAAAATAAATCACGACCATTCGAACAACGCAGTAATTGAAAAAAGCGCGTTAGTATTTGAGTGAATTGCCGTCATTGTTCAGTTTTTGATTTTTTTTTTTTTTTATCGATATTAAAAATGGAAGGGTAGTTATGCTATTTATTACACAGATTTTTCTCTTTTATTTGTGGTAATGAAAACTTTTAAAAATGTAACAAGTTTTTCGTTGTCGGACGGTCAGTGATTGTGATGATGTTGGTATCGTGGCGTCACGGTGAAATGCCGGTTTTTATTTCACTTGAAAATCTCAGTGTTTCATTGGCATCTATGTAATACAACAAATTATCATACATTTACTTATGATATGTACGATTTTGTATATGCAATACAGATGGTTAAGGTAAGTCCATATCACAGCCCATGTAATAATAATGCCGTATCACACGGGGGTGTAATAATACGGCATTATTATTACATGGGCTGTGATACGGCTAAAATGGCGGCCGGAAATTTTGCATGAAATCGAGTATTTAGTTTTTCACAATTATTTTGGTTTGAAAAAAAAAAAAAAAAAATTCTTCCGAAATTCACGTTTTCCAGTCCGATCAGTTTTCGTTATTAATGTATCGTTGTTTACTTCCGTCGTCTGTTACTGTCAAAATGGATTACGAAGAAAACATGGAAAATGCTCGTTATGCAACGAATAATGACACTCCTTTATGAACCAAAAATTGAATCATCTTGTGTTGTATAAAAAGAGTAACTGTCTAAGATTATGTCTCTAAATACATATAACAAAAACATAGATATAATATGACATTATTGCATCATATCCCAAATCAAGCTACAGTAGAGTTCGTTTATAACGAACAGGCTTGTAATGAAATCAGGCTTATAACGAAGTAAAGATAAATCCCCGGTCCAATCGATATTTAAACAATGTATTTTTGAAGGCCTATTACGATTTCTTTTGATAACGAAAATCAGGCTTATAACGAAGAGAATTGTAAACCCAAACAACGTTTTTATTATTCAAAATTGACCTGATATAACCAAGAAAATTGCTGAACAAACAAATCGTTTACCTGTCTTCCGTTACGCACGGACGATCAAATATTAGATAATAAGGGTAATAACAAAATTACCGAACTCCGAGCAATCTTACAAAGGGAAAGTCAAAACTCGTAGAATGGCACTTGACATTTCTGTTATCGGTAATTGAAAAATCAATAATCCCACCTGTGATGTTGTTAATGATGTCAATCAAGACTTTTCTTTAAAATTTTCAAACAATAAAATGGGTATTAATGATGTGATTAACAAGTTGTCAATTAATAACACACACGCTAATTTTTTGCAGTAAAAATTAATAAAATGTAATCTAAATTTTAATGAATGGATGCACAAGTTACAGAAATTAAAAACAAAGTCATGTGTGAGATTAATTCATTCGCTATTGTTTATTTTTTCTTTGATGAGACTCTTTCATTAAACAACCAAGCAGCTTTAAATTTTAATTCTACCGTTGTTTTTCACACTTCAAGCCGAACATTGTAATACATATGGTAACACATCCTCGTGGTGATCATTCAGTAATCAGTATGGCTAGCAGAAAAGGAAAGGGAATAGATCTTGATACAAAATATCAGATCCTACAAGCAGTTGACAAAAATGACAATTCTAAGACAAAAATAGCTAAAGCATTTGAAATTCCACCCAGTACACTCAGTACCATAACTAAGCAACGTGAGACCATTATGAAAGCATACAAAAGCAGCGAATGTGGGTCCAGCAGAAAAAGATGAGAACAGCACAACACACTGATGTAGAAGACGCACTGTTCCAGTGGTTTAAGAATGTTTGTGATCAGAACATTCCTATATCCGGTTCTACACTCGCCGCAAAAGCAGACGACTTAGCCATTCGCTTGGGTCACACTGACTTCACCGCCAACCACAACTGGGTTGAAAGGTTCAAACAGCGACGAGGAATAGAATCCCGCTCCATAAATGGTGAAAGCGCTGCTGTAGATGAAACTATTGTTGAGGACTACGTCAGCACCACACTACCAAACCTTCTACGAGACTACGACCCAAAAGATGTGCTCAGCATGGACGAAACTGGTCTATTCTACAAGTTACTACCCAACCGTACCCTGCAGTTTAAAGGAGAACGTTGCAATGGTGGAAAACAAAGTAAAGAAAGACTAACCGTTGTATCCGTAAACTACAACGCAAACAAGAAAGCCTGGATGACCAGCTCCATCTTCGAACAATGGATAAAAGCCATAGATCGTTCAATGACCAGACAAAAGAGAAAGATTCTGCTATTCGTAGACAACTGTCCAGCTCATCCACACATCCCAGAATTTCAAGTCTGTCACTCTACTGTTCCTGCCACCAAACACAACTTCAAACATACAACCGATGGACCAGGGTATCGTCATGAACTTCAAGCAGAACTACCGTCGCCTTCTAATTTCAAAGTTGATAGACAACCATGACAACAACACCACTATGACAACGATACCGAGGTTACCAGCGAAGAAGATTTGATCAGCGACCGTTAAGCCTTGTTATACATTTCAAAACTTCAACGCAAGCTGTCGTCAAAATCCACTGTGCCAGAGAAGATGTTCAACAACTTATCCGATATTGACACTTTTTTTTCCAGAAATGCACCGCCACTTCGCTTGTTCAGAAGACAGTGAAAGACTTCTTTTAGTGTAAAAATGTGAAACTGAACATTATCTGAAAGACATTTAAATATTAGTGCTTTCAAATGTTGTATTTTATGTGTCAGTCAATGAAATTCTAGTGCTTTGTTTTATTGTTTAATGTTTTATTTTAACTGCTGAATTAATAAATTTTATTCAACAATTCTCGTTTTTGTTTTTCTCTATTCGGAAACATAGTTTCTGAAAACGATCAGCTCTCACAAATATGAAGAAAGACGCATTGAAGTATATGATAAATAGGTTATGATATGGCATTCTTCATATCTCATGCCACATCAACCCTGGACCCATATTAGCCCTCGGGCCGATATGGCATTTTTCATATCACATGTCATATCGACCCGAGACGCCCATATTAGCCCAAGGGATAATATGGGTCGAGGTTTGATATGGCATGTGATATGAAAAATGCCATATAATAATCTATAATTATTTCATTATTATCAAAACATATTTTCAATGCTTACAATTCGTTTGGCATAAACAGATATGAACGTTAAAAATTGTCCTGTCGTATAATGAGAGTCGCAGCAGTTCAGTGTTGTTTCACTCTCCGAACTGATTGATCGTTAATATTGTTCTATACCTTTATTTAAACGGGTAATGTCTGTGATTTTCGTGATATTTAATTGTTCAGATATTTTTTACAAGGAGTACATGAAAAACATAAATTAACACTAATTATCGAGTTTTAAAGTAAAAAATTCATCTTTTCTGTTTTATTTTCATGAAAACGCATCGTAAAGATAAAAAAGAAAAAAAGATAAAAAAAAAATACGCCCCTATTCATATCGTCCCGGTATATGTTTTCGTATCATACATTTTATTTTGATTTCCAATGCACGCGTATTTTCCGGTTTCTATTTCTGGAATGTAAACAGGACTCCAACGTTACATCTGTCAAACATGTCCAAGGTTGCTTTTAAAGACGTAAGTACCAAAATTAGTGAACCTACCTACTGAACCATACTTTTTGTAATGCTAAAAATTTACTTCATTCATAAAGTAGCTGGAAAAAAAATCCAGAAGGGCTATATAAAATTGAACTATGTCGTCTGCCTCTCAGACACCGGCTCTTCCTGTCATGGGTCACTGATCGTACTTGTAAACAAAAGAGCTGACTGAAATGTGCCTGTTTCTTATATAAAATGCATGTCAACTTACAGTGCATGTGGTTTCAGCACTAAAATAAACATCAAAAGTAAACACAATTTTGAAAGTGGTCATTTTCAAACATTCTGTTATTCTATTTAGATGTAGTATGATTTGTAGATGGCCAGAACCATGAAATTTTAAAACCAGCCATTCCGGATTGTATATTCGTTTCCATCCCGTATATCGGCCCTGTTTTTACTTCATACGAAACATATGACGCCATTTTACTGACAGCAAAAGTTGCCAGATAATCGAGAGTATATTAAAATACAAGAATGGCTTTTAAAACAATCTTATGTACAAAGAAATATTAACTAGCCATTCTTTGAAAATTCCAATCGTCATATGAATGAAGGGTTAACACTGTTAATCGCTATATCGGAATATCGATAATAGTACGAAAACCCATCACACGAGGATATGACCTTTTACTCTGTTGTTGCAGACAAAAATGTCTGCCGACGCGGTCGTATGGGAATTTAAGCTGATTCTGATAGAAAAAGAAACAGGAAAGAAGTTTGACGAATTATAATAAAACAAGAATTAACAACATCATGACCGTTGGGTGGAATTGAAGGAAGCGTTGAGAGTTTAAACTCGTGCTGAAGTGCTATTGCCCTTGTTGTTAGAAAATTGGGACATGCATAATTAATGATGCTGGGAGACAAGTTGCACACAAAAATAACGAAAATACACGTTTTTATTTGTCAAATCTCACAAAACTACGTTTTATACTCATGTTTTCAATGTATATATTAAAAATAAAACTTGCAAAAAAAATTTGCCTAACCTACAAGCACTAGTCCTTTAATGTCAAATTATTATAATTAATCTAAAATCAACTTATTCCTCCCAATTCCTAAAAGCAGTTTATATATAGATTATCCTTCCGCTACCAGAGGATTACAATATTTGTTAAATTCTCCGGAGATTTTTAATTTGAATATTTATCTATCGAGAGTGTAGAAATATCATAATCCATTGGTAACAGAAGAAGAATACGTTTATCTTATGACAAAAACGTCAAAAATATTTTTATATTGGCTTATTGCTAATTTCCGTCGTTAATCACTGTCGAAAGAAAATTGGTGGGAATTCCCATGCAAAAATTTAACCATCGTGGTGATTAAAAATATTACGAAAATATCTTAATTGAATTTTATTTTAACTTTGTCCGTCTGCATTACATTCGTCGTAATAAACTGCTATGAAATTATAAAATAGTAAAGCTATCATCACACACATTGCTAAAACACGTAAAGCAGACGTCATTTTTTCATCATTATTAAAGGGCGAAGCCCTTTTAACTATAGGCCATACGATTTTTGGTAATAAGTCATACTCCTATATATTCATAGCCAAATATCTTTTCACCGGAAGCATGAAATTATAGAACAAAGTGGTATTTAAAAACAAAATAAAAATTATTTCAATAAGAAATTCGCAAATCTGTAACCATTTCAATTCTTCTCAATTGAAATAAACTTAAAAGAAAATCCTAATATCAAAATCGTGTGCTACAAGAAATGATCGTTTACAGTGTACATGGATGACGTCATTTTCTAGTGTGCATTTCGTCTTCTTCAGAGAGGAAAGAAACATGAAATTGCATCCACTTCTTGGTCATCCTGTCTCTGAAAACTTTTTGAGCTGGTGTCAAACGTTGAAGAACAGCTCCGCACCGTTTTTATGTATACAGGAAACCTATATCATCTCCACGATCTCGCAATTTGAAAGTGATTAAAAAAAATTGTACATTTGAAGTGCATTTGTGTATGATGTCTGGACAACTGATTCTGTCAGGGTAAGCCTTTTAACACATTTTAAATGGCAAGGTTAAAAAATATGCAATTGCGTCCGACCCTCACTCCCCTTTTCACTACCACCAAGGATCCTACTATATAAATCCTTGCTACCACGCATGCATTTTGTTTTCTCTCTCACCATTTTCCCCCATGATCTGTGATTGGGGTATTTTTTTTTCTCGTGACCCTCGATTTATGTCTCTTATTGATTCACCATTATTTGTGAAATTCTCAAAAATGGCAAATTTTAATTTCCGTGAATCGTGATTTGGATTTTTTTTATTTTCAGAGATTCGTGACGAGAACCCTCCCCCCTCCCCCCCCCCCCTTTTTTTTTTTTTTTTTTTTTTTAAAAGTTTTCGTCTATGGAAAAGGTGTTCAAAATACATGTAGATCTAAATTTACAAAAAAAAAAATTCTTCAATTTTCATGCCTCCCTCTTAATTGTCATTATCATCAAATAAGCTTCGCCCTTAAACAGGTTGTGCCTGTCTCATATTACAACAATAGTTATATAGCGAAATGACATAGAATAGAGCTCAGGGATTTATTAAAAGAATTAAAATTAGCCACACTTAGAAAATTCCAAAAGTTATACAAAGAAAGACAAGACAATAATTAAACAGTAAACAGCAAATATCACGGTTCTCAGTCCCTTAATTTTTTTCAATTCCAGTAGCGGCGTCGTAAAAAAAAAAAAAAAAATGCAATTTTATTTTATTTTTATTACAAGATTATTTGTACGAAAGATCATACCGACATTTAACATTTGTTTACAGAAATCTATTGTTTTATTGATGGTTACTTTGAGAATAATTCAGAATTTGCGTTCTTTCCAAAAATATAAAGAAAAAACAGCATTTAATCAATTGATTATCTGCAGAAATGTCATAGGTTGATATTTTTTATACATATAAACAAGTTATCAGAGATATCAGTTCTGTAATTGCATGCAGCGTTATGAATATATGACCACGTGGTTTATACCTTACGATATGCGTTTGTTTTAGTCAACATGCATTAGTTACAATAAAAATGAGCAACAATGCATGTACCTATGAAATGACGTCCTGAGAGACTCGATCGAATGGAACGAAAATCTTACAAGGTTATTGGAAAGATAAGTGACGGTGGCTTTGGTGAGATTTTTAAAGTGAAATCATTAAAATCGAACGAACTTTTAGCTTTAAAACATATTAAGTACAGAGGGAGTTTTAGTGATCAAAATTACATCAAAAACGAAATTTCATCTTTGTCGTCATTGAACCATGAAAATATCATCAGTTTTTGTGATGTCATAGTTAAATCTCGTGAGGTGAATATAATAATGGAGTATGCCGACGGTGGCAATCTCGAGGAATATATATGCCGTCTGAAGAAATTACAAACTTCCGTGATTTCAGACATTTTTATCCAGATTCTGCATGCTGTTGGCTTTTGTCATGAACAGTTCATTGCACACAGGGATCTTACACCCAGCAATATTTTACTGACAAATAATAGAATAGTCAAAGTGGCGGATTTTGGATTATCAATGAAGTGCAAAAACGCTGAAGGAGTAACGCTTCTCTGTGATGATTTTTTGGGGAACAAGTTATACCTTGCTCCAGAGGTCATTCGTGAATGTGTACATGACGCCATTTTAGCAGACCTATGGAGTCTTGGCGTTCTCCTGTTCTTTATGGTATTTGCTGACGTTCCGTTCTGTGGCTTTGACGATGAAATCTTAGTTCAACAGCAAACAATAAGAAATACGTTAGTAACGTTTTCCAATGATATTGTACCTGAAATACTCATAAATGCCATGCTTGATTTTTTACAGATTATTCCTAATGACAGGCTGACAGTTAACGCTATTCTAAAGTCTTGGAGATTTAATAAATTTATTAAGATGTGACGATAATTATATGCAATAGATAATAACTAAATTGATCGGTGAGTTTATATATATAAGCATTTGTTGTTGTTTTTTTTGTTTTTTGTTTTTTTTAAGACATATCACGTTTATAGTGTAGATAGGGATTGAACGTTTCAGTTGGTAGAACTCCAGCAAGTATTCATTTCTATGTGTATTTATTTGAAAGTTTACATATCAAACTTAGTGTTTTGAATATTTTGTGACTGTTGAAATGACATGTGTGGTGGATTTGACTGTTGAAATGGCACGTGCGGTTGTAAATGAAGCTTATCGTTGAAATGACATGTATAATTATGATAAACCTGACCGTTGAAACGACGTGTGTAAATATATTGAACGTGACTGTTGAAATGACACGTGAAATTGTGATGAACATGAAATCAATGTACGTATATATTATGCTGAAATTTAATTATCTTCTGTTTAATTGTGAATTAAATTGTAAATGCAAATCATTAAACATAAATTAATAAAATATATATTTTAAAAGTACAAACGCAATCAAAGGAATAACATATGACAGAATCAACTTGAAATTCTGACAAGTTACCATGGATGTTGTACTCTCTATTAAGTATCATCAACAAAAGATGTACGTACATAACTGATAAATAACAATATTACACCCAGTCCATATCAACAACAAAAGATGTACGTACATAACTGATAAATAACAATATTACACCCAGTCCATATCATCAACAAAAGATGTACGTACATAACTGATAAATAACAATATTACACCCAGTCCATATAAAAAAAAATAAAATTAAACAACATTGTAACATAAATGCATTCTTTTCCTTTCATCTTTTTATGGTTTATGTACCAGAATGTAAGCAACAGTCTGGTACATAAACCATAAAAAGATGAAAGGAAAAGAATGCATTTTTTGTTGATATGGACTGGGTGTACCAGAATGTAAGCAACAGCAACCCCGTGGGAACCCCGGGGTATAGAAATGGGACCGAGAGCTTCTTCGGCTTGAAAGGGCATCCGTCGGTTGTGCGGGATGTAGAAATTCACAACCAACCCGTCCTGCGGATGAGACGTAAATAAAACCGAGGTCACGTGTTGAGAGATTGCCACCCTCTCCGCACGTTAAAGAACCCACTAACAGCTCATTATGAGCATGCTCATGATGAGTGGTCCATAAGAGACCTGTTGCACTGGCAAAATTATCCGTCCCTACCCATCACCTTTCCTTGTTTCGAGTCCCGTGGCGTTTAAATTGTTAAATGTTCTCGTCCTGAATATAGCTGAAAAATTGCTCGCTGGACGTTAAACACCAATCAATCAACCATGTAAGCAACAGCTTAGAATGTACACTTTAAATGATCTAGCATTGATGTGTCATAAGTGCCACCTATCTTATTAATTTTAAATTCTTTAAAAAGCAACAAGTGTTTGCTAAAGCTGAATAAAAAGAGTTTGAAGATACCAAAAGGGTAATCAGAATCCATAAATTGAAAGACAGACAACAGAATGAACAAAACAAAAAGGACAAACAATGATCTACAAAGCATACACATAAAGTTAAATTTGACAGACATTTAATAAAAAAAAATCAATATGATAACAACAAGCAACTATTTACTTGTCATCTGGAAATATAAATAAACAGCTAATAACAGTTATTTACAGATCAAAGATGGATGATTATACATCAGTGATTAGAATGAAGAGGGATTTTGACAAGTTTATTAGTGGAGACAGACTTCCTTGTCGACTAGATTTAGATCAGAGCATTGGATCATCAGGTGACAGCAATTTAATGAACATTACGACAGGCACAGCTTTGTCTATGAATTTGAAAGCTATGCTAAATAAAATATAAAGTTAGTGGAATGTATATTGATGTGGAATATACATTTTCTCGTCGTATTAATTTGGTCATTATAGATGCAATCAAACATCATTATTGTCAAAAGGGAGCAATCATTTTACTTTAAATATATTTGTATGACTTATCAGAGTTAAGAATATCAAGGTTCCACTGTGTATATAGATATTGTTGTCAAGGGGAAATTATTTTACTTTGAATGTCTTAAAGGCATACAGGCTCTCAGAATTGAATTTTTTTGTTTATATTAAAAGTTGCCAATATTCGATGTTACTAATAAAATGTTCTGAACAAGAAGCCAGGTTTAAAAAAATATGTTATAATGTCGTAATTAGTGAAAAGAATTTGAATGTCTGTCGGTGAAATCGCCATTAACACACCTAATTATAAGTTGGCTTCTTATTTTCTGAAGTTATAAAATGAAACCACAAAGAGCATAAACAATACACGACCACGACGAGAATAAACAAGCAAACAAATAAAGAAACACCAAAACTCAAAACCAAGAAACATAAACGATTAGCAAAATAATAACAACAAAAAATGCTATGAAGCCACAACCGATTCTTTTCTATCCTGCAATCAGTATATTTGCTGTACAAATATGCTATGCGAATACATTTTTGCTTTATTCGTACTAGACGAATAAACTTTTCGTACTATACGAATAAACTTTTCAGCCTACGAATAAACTTTCCTAGTACCCTGTAGCTATGTACAGCGGAGGGCGCAGACAAGTATGAAACTGGTACTAATGTAACGCGGACCACGAAGAAGACACCCTTGACAACATTTATGAAAGGTGAGGAATGACGCTTGTTTCTGTCCTTTTTGTTTAAATCTGACAAGTTTTCCGACTTTTTTGACATTACAGGATAAACACAAAATACGTACATTGTCGTTAAATATAAAATTCATTTGTACTCGCTGCGAAACAGGCCTGAAAAGCTCGCCTAAGGCTTGCTATTCTGCCTGTTTCTAAAGCTCGTACAAATAAATTTTATATTTACCGACAATGTACGTATATTGTATATATATTTGTGACGATATATATTCTCTTTGTTATTTATACGCAGATTTAACCCCGCCACTTTTTTGTGAAGTGACTGCACCAAGGCAGGAAAGTGAGCAGTCATATTAGTGATTGACCTCTTTCTACGCTTTTGCTAATGTATTTTAGTACTGTTTTTAATTTTATTGCTCAAATTTAATTTTGTTTATACATTTTGGCACGTGTTGTATTGTTTAAATAAACTTAATGACGATAAAACATTAAACAGATGCAAAGAAAATTAAATGTACTGAAATAAACAATGGGTGGACCTAAGAACTACAATCTAGAACTATAATAGCAACTGCATCAAGTTAATTTCCCCTACATCTATCTATCTATCTTTAACAGTTAAGTATCACCATCATGATTAAAATAACATTTCATAATTTTAATTCAATTGCATAGATATATTGGATATGAAATGTACTAAGATAAACCTTGGGTGTATCTAAGTGTTTTAAGATATCTATTTTCTAGAACTATTATATCAATTTTATGTAAAAGTTACTTTACCCTACATCTATCTATTTTCAACTGTTAAATATCCATACACCATAGAGAAACATCATGAGTAAAATTACATTTTATAATTTTGATCCGATTTCCTGATATGAAGCAAAATTAAACACCTTTAACATTTCTTCTTTATATTATATTTTTTTATTGGACTTTCCTCCTCAGAAACAAACGCCATAACATTGTTTATCTATAGTCTATTCACGTTGTTGAACATTTTAATCTTCTGACGAAGGTAGACTACGAAGAGGAGTACACAACTAAGCTACAGGAGAAGCACCAAATAATGGAGTGACAAAGAAAAAAATAACTACATTACAAACACAAATTAAGGCAAGGAAAAGTTTACTTCTTTAAAAACCAATAACACACCGAAAGTACCAGCTTCTCGTGTTCCACTAATGACAACAATCGCGCATTTTTGTTGTTGTGGAAATCGCACATCATAACATGTAAATCAATACATGAAATGTTAGGATTAACCATCTCTTAATTAATACGATATTCCAGAATTTCTGTTTTTCTCAAGAAATCCCTTGATAGGATAGATGGTTGCTGCTACTAAGGAAAGCTGCATAACGTGGGATATCTAGTGGTAAGGTTGAACGATTTATGGTCGTCATCATGCTTTGGTTGAACGCCACGAAATGTCTGTCACAGCTGATCGCGGATATCGTTGTCAGATTCCGTCATTTATGTTCATGACTTGTCATGAGATATGACTTATCACCGGATCTTTAACATGATAACTCGACAGGTGCAACTAATGGAGCTGTAACTGCATAGTTTTCTGAAACACCTCAGTCCATCCCCGATTTGTAGTAGGTTTCATGTTTTTAGACCCGGTGTGTGATGTCTGCTACGATTTCCACGTAAGAACAATGTTCGGATTTGTATCACATTTGTTTTGTAAATGGTTCAATTTACATTTTGTATGATGTTCGTGTCCTTTAACTATAACAAGGCGAGTGCCACTAGAAAAGCGGTAACTGCTTACCTTTCTAGTGCACCTGAGTTAATTACCGCTTTAGACGGGTCTGTGTTGCTCAATCTTTAGTTTTATGTGTCGTCTTTTTGCCATTATATTGTCTGTTTTTCGTAGATTTACTGCCTCTGATTACATCCGTTGGTATCTTCAAATGTTTCTAATCTAAATGTGCTTGGATAATCACAATTCAGTAAACCAAATTATCTCTGGTGAATTTTGATTAAGAAATAATTCATGGCAGCCGTAGATTTGTGCCCATTTAATCATGGGTTGGGCATAAAATACGAATATAAATGCCCAACCCATGGTTAAATGTACACAAATCTACGGCTGCCATGAATTATTTCTCTTCTAATATGACAAATACAGTAATTTTAATGACCCTAGACTACCTTAGAATCCGTCACACAACGGCTGTTCCGTTTAGCCCCCTTCACATATGAATACGAATATTGGTTGTTTACGTCTTCAAAATTTCACGTGGGAGGTGGCCGGAACATTCGTCGGGAAAAACCCCAGATGAGTGCGTTTTCATCGCATATTTGTGTATACATGTAAACAATATACAATTATAGCCTTTTGATGAGGTCAATACATATGGATTTATTAATATACTTTTAACGGGTCGATAATTTCATTTATCATATATTTAATGGTAAATACAGTAGTTTTGAATATTTGATAAAGTGCCAGATGCCTACCCTTTATCATACCCTACCCTTTATCGTACCCCTACCCTGTATACTTTCCTGTTTAAATATATGATAAAGTGTATAAAACATGGCAAAATCCGTATCATATGCCTAAAGGCCTTCTGGATGATACGAATTTTGCCATGTATTATTCTCTATCTATTGACCGATATTAAAAGGCTACAATTGCTTTATTATTTTTGTAACACTGGAAAAAGGTAGGCTATAACTTTTTGAAAAGATTATCATTTTGAAATCTTTTGAAAATTTTGAATTTTTTTCGAAATTCTTGAAAATTTTGAACTTTAAATTTTTTTATTTTATTTTATTTTAGAATTTAGAAATGTTTTGAAAATTTGAAAATTTTATGAAATTTTTGAAATTTGTTTTGAAATTTTGGGAAATTTGTTGAAATTTTGGATAAAGTGCAATCGGGCAGCACTCGACTAATTCCGTCAATGGCGGAAATAAACGAATGTTTTCCCGAAGTCAATACGCGTTTTTCCAAGTCAATACGTGATTTTTCAAGTCAATACGTGTTTTTAAGGAAGATCATGTGACTATTTCTTGGCCAATAAGGTTGTTTAAATAATATAAAATAATAATAAAGTAATACATGTATAATGTGTAGTTGTTGTGTATGACCTCACGGAAACGGCCTTGTAAGCTTTTATTCATTACAGAAACTTTTTAAATTATGGTTTTTTTTTTCAATCGATAATTTGAGTGCGCAGGTGCTAAAGGTAGATATATACCGACATATACTGGTTGACGATATATAGGCCGTCATATTAGAAATGTTGTTTTCCACTACTATTTGCTAATTGCGCAGAATAAGATGAGATACAACGTTTCTTATTTCGCCTTTGAAGTCTTCAATATCAGTGTTATTTCACACTGAGGATAATCTTAAAATTCTTAACTGCATCTCTTAATTAATTTATAAACATATACATTTATATAAATATGTGAAATATAAGTAGATAGAAACATACTACAAGGTCCTCTGTTTGAGAAAAAAAAATAAGATACAAAAAACATGAAAGTCATATAACATGGAACATAGAAATTGTTGAATGTTAGGTGTGAAATTGGTACTCGCATCATTTATATACATACAGTTACTAAGTTGGTATATGTGTATCATATTTGTATTTCATTGATTTTATCAAATACATTGCTTGTATTCTCTCAATTTTACGTGCTGCCAAGCATATTAATGACTATCTGGTTTAAGCGTTATTACTTTACTATAACAACCATGTTTTGTAGCAGTTAATTTTTACTATGAAGCTTCACATGGGTCTTTTGCTCACTCACATCGAAATCCTTTCGTATTAGAAATTAGATTTGTTTAGAAAGACTGCAAATGTATATGTAAAATGTCTACAAGAATTTGTTTTAAAATAGATGCATGTAAGTATGCACAATAATTAACAGAGGGTTCCACTAATTCATCTTTCTTCTCTTATTGGCTTTATATCAATGACGAGGGCGTGAGAAATGAGAACGAGAAAAGAATAGATGACTACCCTCATGAAATAAGTCATTAAAGTGCCAACAGTACAGATGATTTGTGGCATGATATAATACAGAAGCAAACGTAATGAGACTGATGTTCCACATGTGGAGCAGGGATTGCTTACCCTTCCGGATCACCTGTGATCACGTCCGGTTTTTAGTGGGGTTCGTGTTGCTCGATCATTTGTTTTCTGTGTAATGCTTTGTAGATCGTTGCTTGTCCTTTTTCCTTTAGCCCTGGTATTGTCTGTCCTTCCTTCTTCCATTTTACGGCTTCTGATTACCCCTTTTGTATCTTCAAATTTTCTTAGATTGTGCTAACATGACACGATCTTAGATTTTTCTTATTGGTGTTGCTTGCATATGAACTGTATGTAATCATAGCCGATTTAAAAAGCCTACGACAAACATACTGATTTCACCTTTCCAATACTTAACTTCCCTTTCATCAGTAGCAATATTCCAGCAGCACCAGCGCATCATACTTTACTATAGGAGTTGCATCAAGTACAGTGATTTTCTGGATATAGTTCAGCTGAATTTTGAATTAAGCTCTTCAATGTTTTTAAATTGACCGTACTTAATGACGTTTATTTCAGAAACGCGTCCTGCGCACGAAATGTTGTATCTACGTTGTCTTTGTAGAATAGTTGTAGCTTAGCGACGACCCCCCATGTGTAACTGTATAAGGATTATGTCTCTAAATACATATAATAAAAACGTAGATATAATATGACATTATTGCATCATATCCCAAATCAAGCTACATGGTTTCTCAAAACGATCAGCTCTCACAAATATGAAGAAAGACGCATTGAAGTATATGATAAATAGGTTATGATATAGCATTTTTCATATCACATGCCATATCAACCCTCGGGCCGATATGGCATTTTTCATATCACATGTCATATCAACTCGAGACGCCCATATTAGCCCAAGGGAAGAAGGCCCGAGGGCCAATATGGGTCGAGGTTTGATATGGCATTTGATATGAAAAATGCCATATCGGCCCGAGGGTTGATAGACGTCATTTTTAATACCGTAATATTTATCTCAAAGTCGGAAATATGGAAAATACGTAATAAGGTGAAATATAACCAATCACGAATTGGAGATCAAGCAATTTTCAACACTTGGAAAAATAATTTTAAAAAACATTTACATTGCACATTACAAACTTCGCATATTAATGAAAATGATAAAAACAAATTAGAACTTTTCCGGAATAACATATGAGTATTTATTATTTATGAACATAAAGCTAATGCATGGTAATAATTGTATCGTCTAATTGTGTATATTATAATGAAATGTAAAAACAAATGAATATGAAATATGTCAGTTTATTTTCACTTGCTACCCCTGGACAAGTGAGATTTATGTAAAACAGGGACCCTTAATGTTCACTCCTGGGCCATTAAGGTTATTGTAAACAGGAGATTTTGAATAAACTATATTATGATGAAAAAAAAAAAAAAAAAAAAAAAAAAGCATAGACCAGAAGTAAATGAAACTACTATATGATCACAGGTACAATGGCACCGTTTGCGCTAATGTCTAAGTTGGGTTTACAAAAAAACTGTTCTCTACTTTATTTAGACACGATTTTTCCATTCATCATTTTAGACACTATTTTATGATCATACGATCACGACCACGACGGGGTTTAATATACTTCAGTGGACCTAATCAAGCTTCTTGATAACCCTTTACATGTTGTATCTATTCAGCTTTGGTAAAATAAAGTTCTAAATCAGTACACTTCCTATTAAATTTAATTTGTACATTAAAATATTTCATAAAAATGTTATATAGAAATGTCTTAACATCCGTAACGCATTCTTCTCCTTAAAATAGATTAAATTCATTGATACAAAGTTACTAATAAGGTCAAAGAATTCCAGTGGAAATGTCTCCATAATATAAATTATACAGAACATAGATTGAAAAAAATGAATTTATCAAACGGAAGATGCCATCTCTGCCAAATTAGAGACAACGATGAAACGATGCAGCATCTATTTTTTAAATATCCTTCTGTGAATAAAATTATAAAAGAAATAGAAGCAATATTTAACAGATCTGGATTAACAGCTAATATAGAAATCAAGGAATTAAATATAATGTTAGGGCTATATGGGGGTGAGGATTTAGACGTCATTTTTAATACCGTAATATTTATCTCAAAGTCGGAAATATGGAAAATACGTAATAAGGTGAAATATAACCAATCCCGAATTGGAGATCAAACAATTTTCAACACTTGGAAAAATAATTTTAAAAAACATTTACATTGCACATTACAAACTTCGCATATTAATGAAAATGATAAAAACAAATTAGAACTTTTTCGGAATAACATATGAGTATTTATTATTTATGAACATAAAGCTAATGCATGGTAATAATTGTATCGTCTAATTGTGTATATTATAATGAAATGTAAAAACAAATGAATATGAAATATATCAGTTTAAGTGGACTTAATTATCGAGTTTTAAAGTAAAAAGTTGATCTATTCTGTTTTATTTTCATGAAAACGCATCATTCATATGACCTTTTACTCTGTTGTTGGAGAAAAAAATGTCTGTCGACGCGGTCGTATGGGAATTTAAACTGATTTTGATAGAAATAGAAACAGGTAAGAAATTTTGACGAATTATAATAAAACAAGAATTAACAACATCATGACCGTTGGGTGGAAATGAAGGAAGCGTTTGAGAGTTCACACTCGTGCTGAAGTGCTATTGCCCATGTTGTTAGAAAATTGGGACATGCATAATTAATAATGCTGGGAGACAAGATGCACACAAAAATAACGAAAATACGTTTTTATTTGTCAAATCTCACAAAACGATGTTTTATACTCATGTTTTGAAGGTATATATTAAAAATAAAACTTGCAAAAAAAATTACCTAACCTGTACAAGCACTAGTCCTTTAATGTCAAATTATTATAATTAATCTAAAATCAACTTATTTCTCCCAATTCCTAAAAGCAGTTTATATATAGATTATCCTTCCGCTACCGGAGGATTACGATATTTGTTAAATTCTCCGGAGATTTTTAATTTGAACAAGATGTTGCACGCTACGTCGTGCTAAGAATACCCCCACTCGTTCATTTGTAAGTCGCACGGTAAACAGGAAGTAGATGTGCGGTAAACCTGGAAAGGGGAGACACGGTACAAGTCACCATGCCAAAGCCATATATCAAATATAGAATAATTTCTTCCAGTAGAAGCTGAGATAACTGTTACGAAAGTTTTCATTACAGCAAACATGAAAAATTCTAAGTGGCACTGTAAACAGGAAGTATATGTGCGGTAAACCTGGAAAGGGGAGACACGATACAAGTCACCATGCCAAAGCCATATATCAAATATAAAATCATTTCTTCCAGTAGAAGCTGAGATATCTGTTACGAAAGTGTGAACAGACGGACAAACGGACGGCCGGACAAGGTGATTGCAATATAGCCCGCTCTCTACAGAGGGGGTATAATATTTATCTATCAAGAGTGGAGAAATATCATAATCCATTGGAAACAGAAGAAGAATACGTTTATCTTATGACAAAAACGTCAAAAATATATTTATATTGCTAATTTCCGTTGTTAATCACTGTCGAAAGAAAATTGGTTGGAATTCCCATGCCAAAATTTAACCATTAAAAATAT
Source organism: Bathymodiolus brooksi (assembly GCA_963680875.1). Lineage (NCBI taxonomy): Eukaryota > Metazoa > Mollusca > Bivalvia > Mytilida > Modiolidae > Bathymodiolus > Bathymodiolus brooksi. The sequence continues at coordinate 44,447,326 of OY804579.1, forward strand.
TACGAAATTTAACGAACTGATTAAACATGCTAAGATTAGGAGAAAATATAATATCTTAATTGAATTTTATTTTAACTTTGTCCGTCTGCATTACATTCGTCGTAATAAACTGCTATGAAATTATAAAATAGTGAAACTATCATCGCACACATTGCTGAAACAAATAAAACAGACGACATTTTTTCATCATGATTAAGAAAATAACTATGTAGCGAAATGGCATATAATAGAGCTCAGGGATTTATTAAAAGAAGAAAAAATTAGCCACAATTAGAAAATTCTAAACGTTTATAGAAAGAAAGACAAGACAATAATAATTAAACAGTAAATATCACGGTTCTCAGTCCCTTAAAACTTTTCAATTCCAGTAGCGGCGTCGTAAAAAAAAAAAAAAATACAATTGTATTTTTTTATTACAAGATTATTTGCATGAAAGATCATACCGACATTTAACATTTGTTTACATAAATCTATTGTTTTATTGATGTTTACTTCGAGAATAATTCAGAATTTGCATTCTTTCCAAAAATACAAAGAAAAACAGCATTTAATCAATTGATTATCTGCAGAAATGTCATAGGTTGATATTTTTTATACATATAAGCAAGTTATCAGAGATATCAGTTCTGTAATCGCATGCAGCGTTATGAATATATGACCACGTGGTTTATACCTTACGATATGCGTTTGTTTTAGTCAACATGCATTAGTTACAATAAAAATGAGCAACAATACAGGTATCTATGAAATGACGTCCTGAGAGACTTGATCGAATGGAACGAAATTCATACAAGGTCATTGGAAAGATAAGTGACGGTGGCTTTGGTGAGATTTTTAAAGTGAAATCATTAAAATCGAACGAACTTTTAGCTTTAAAACATATTAAGTATAGAGGGAGTTTTAGTGATCAAAATTACATCAAAAGCGAAATTTCATCTTTGTCGTCATTGAACCATGAAAATATCATCAGTTTTTGTGATGTCATAGTTAAATCTCGTGAGGTGAATATAATAATGGAGTATGCCGACGGTGGCAATCTCGAGGAATATGTATGCCGTCTGAAGAAATTACAAACTTCCGTGATTTCAGACATTTTTATCCAGATTCTGCATGCTGTTGGCTTTTGTCATGAACAGTTCATTGCACACAGGGATCTTACACCCAGCAATATTTTACTGACAAATAATAGAATAGTCAAAGTGGCGGATTTTGGATTATCAATGAAGTGCAAAAACGCTGAAGGAGTAACGCTTCTCTGTGATGATTTTTTGGGGAACAAGTTATACCTTGCTCCAGAGGTCATTCGTGAATGTGTACATGACGCCATTTTAGCTGACCTATGGAGTCTTGGCGTTCTCCTGTTCTTTATGGTATTTGCTGACGTTCCGTTCTGTGGCTTTGACGATGAAATCTTAGTTCAACAGCAAACAATAAGAAATACGTTAGTAACGTTTTCCAATGATATTGTACCTGAATTTCTCATAAATGCCATGCTTGATCTTTTACAGATTATTCCTAATGACAGGCTGACAGTTAACGCTATTTTAAAGTCTTGGAGGTTTAATAAATTTATTAAGATGTGACGATAATTATATGCAATAGATAATAACTAAATTGATCGGTGAGTTTATATATATATAAGCATTTGTTGGTTTTTTTTGTGTTTTTTTTAGACATATCACGTTTATAGTGTAGATAGGGACTAAATTCATGCATTGAACGTTTCAGTTGGTGGAACAAGTGGTAGAACTCCAGCAAGTATTCATTTCTATGTGTATTTATTTGAAAGTTTACATATCAAACTTAGTGTTTTGAATATTTTGTGACTGTTGAAATGACATGTGTGGTGGATTTGACTGTTGAAATGGCACGTGCGGTTGTAAATGAAGCTTATCGTTGAAATGACATGTATAATTATGATAAACCTGACCGTTGAAACGACGTGTGTAAATATATTGAACCATGACTGTTGAAATGACACGTGAAATTGTGATGAACATGAAATCAATGTACGTATATATTATGCTGAAATTTAATTATCTTCTGTTTAATTGTGAATTAAATTGTAAATGCAAATCATTAAACATAAATTAATAAAATATATATTTTTAAAGTACAAACGCAATCAAAGGAATAACATATGACAGAATCAACTTGAAATTCTGACAAGTTACCATGGATGTTGTACTCTCTATTATGTATCATCAACAAAAGATGTGCGTACATAACTGATAAATAACAATATTACACCCAGTCCATATCAACAACAAAATCTAATCAACATTGTAACATGAATGCATTCTTTTCCTTTGATCTTTTTATGGTTTATGTACCAGAATGTAAACATCAGCTTAGAACTATGGAATAATACTCGCATATACGAGATATTCTACACTTTAAATGTGGGTTGTAGTTTTATTACTCTCAAAGAGTCGTGCAATAATCAACGACCTAGATGTGATATTGCATGTTACAAATCATTTATACCACGGTATTTCGAGTTAAACGCTCCGCATTCGATTGTTTAACCGTTTAACTTGGAAAACCGCGGTATAAATATTACCTACGATATAAAATGAAATCACAAAGAGCATAAACAATACACGACCTCGACGAGAATAAACAAGCAAACAAATAACGAAACACTAAAACACAAAACCAAGAAACATAAACGATTAGCAAAATAACAACAACAAATGCTATGAAGCCACTTCTGATACTTTTATATTTGTGACGATATCAGGGGTCCGTTGTTGAACTTATGGTAATCATATGATTAGCCATAATTACATGATTCATTCCTAATCATATACTTAGCTAATCCAATTATTAAATTTTGTTGCTGAACTCTTTTTTAATCAATGTATTAACTAATCATATTTAATAATTGAATTAGCTAATTATGTGATTAGGAATGAATCATGTATTTATTGCTAATCATATGATTAGCTTAATCACAAGTTCAACAACAAACCCCTGGTTTTAAAGCGGGCCCTTATTTTCCTAATTTTCCTTATTTTTTGACAGCAGGCCTAATATTCCTTATTAAAGCTTCAAAATCCTAAAAAGCCTGAATTTTTTTGTGAAAAACCAAAATTTTCAAAATTTGAAAATTTTTGATAAATGCAGCATGAAATAAGTGTTGGAATTAATGAAATATAGCCTTAATATACTTTCAGATAATGAATATGTTGAATTAATGTATTTCTCAGAAGAAATCTTGGTGGTTATCAGCATCATATTCAGCATCATCTTCGTTAGCCAAGGGTTACGATCCGCTCTACTCAACTTCACCCTTGGCATCGTTAGTCGGATTTTCATATTTCCCGCGCACTGCCATCTGCTGGATTTCGACAGTTACGCCCCTTGTAATGATGTCCTGAAAATTGACTCGAGATTATAATATGGCTGATTTTCAAGCGAAGATTTGACGAGGCTCATACTGTTATTCAATGGTAAGCTAGTGCTTTTATTTCAAACTTACAACATTATTTTATATGTACACGCATTTTTATTTTGTTGACATTTTTCCTATGCAGCTACCACTAGCTGCATTACATATATATACCGTCACCGTGTGACCTCGAAAATCGGTCTAGCGATGCCAAGGGTGAAGTTGAGTAGAGCGGATCGTAACCCTTGGCTAGCGAAGATGATTCAGCATGGATTTGCACCATATCAGATTACTTTAATCTAGTTGTATTGATATGCTGAATATCGCTGTTGATAAGCATTGGCATGATTTTCTGAGTTGGTAATTAGCTTTTGTATTTATGTTCTCCCTGGAGGTGAGTACAGAATGTTTTTCTTTTATTGATTATTGAATTTCAGCCCTTATTTTTTTCAAAAAAGTCCCAAAAATAGCTTTTATATTTTAATAATTTTCCCCTAAAAAAAGCCCTTATTTTTCACAAAATCTTGCTTGAAAGCCTGCGATATATATTCTCTTTGTTATTTATACGCAGATTTAACCCAGCCATTTTTCTTGTGAAGTGACTGCACCAAGGCAGGAAAGTGAGCAGTCATATTAGTGATTGACCTTTTTCTACGCTTTTGCTAATGTATTTTAGTACTGTTTTTAGTTGTAATGCCCAAATTTAATTTTGTTTATACATCTTGGCATGTGTTGTATTGCTTAAATAAACTTAATGACGATAAAACATTAAACAGATACAAAGAAAATTAAATGTACTGAAATAAACAATGGGTGGATCTAAGTGTTTTAATATATCTACAATCTTGAATTATTATAGCTATTGCATCAGGTTAATTTTCACTACATCTATCTATCTTTAACAGTTAAGTATCACCATCATGATTAAAATAACATTTCATAATTTTAATTGAATTGCATAGATATATTGGAAATGAAATGTACTAAAATAAACCATGGGTGGATCTAACTGTTTTAATATATCTACAATCTAGAACTTTTAAGTCAATTTTATCCAGTTAATTTACCCTACCTCTATCTATCTTTAACAGTTAAGTTTCACCATATCATAGAGAAACAACATGAGAAAAATGACATTTCATAATTTTGATTCAAATGAAATAAATCATGGATGGATCTAAGTGCTTTAATATATCTACAATCTAGAACTATTAAGTCAATTTTATCCAGTTAATTTACCCTACCTCTATCTATTTTCAACTGTTAAGTATCACTACACCATAGAGAAACATCATGAGTAAAATTACATTTTATAATTTTGATCCGATTTCCTGATATGAAGGAAAATTAAACACCTTTAACATTTCTTTATATTATATTTTTTATTGGACATTCCTCCTCAGACACAAACGCCATAACATTGTTTATCTATAGTCTATTCACGTTGTTGAACATTTTAATCTTCTGACGAAGATAGACTGAAGAAGAATACGCAACTAAACTATGAGGGAAGCCTCAAGTAATGGAGTGACAAAGAAAACAAATAACTACATTACAAACAAAGAAAAAGGCACTAGTGAAGCTGCAACTGCATAGTTTTCTGGAACGCCTTAGTCCATCCCCGATTTTTAGTAGGTATCATGTTTTTAGACCCGTTGTGTGATGTCTGCTACGATTTCCACGTAAAAATAATGTTCGGATCGCCGTGTATCACATTTGTTTTGTAAAAAAAAATGGTTCAATTTATATTTCGCATAATGTTCGTGTCGTTTAACTATAACAAGGCGGATACCACTAGAAAAGCGGTAACCGCTTACCTTTCTAGTGCTTCTGAGTTAATTACCGCTTTAGACGGGTCTGTGTTGCTCAATCTTTAGTTTTATATGTCGTCTTCTTGCCATTATATTGTGTGTTTTTCGTAGATTTACTGCCTCTGATTACATCCGTTGGTATCTTCAAATGTTTCTAATCTAAATGTGCTTGGATAATCACAATTCAGTAAACAAGGTTATCTCTGGTGAATATTGAATGTTATTATACCTTACATTATATATAAAATAAAAGTTATGTTTTAACAAAATTGGTACCCCAAGGAAACATCACTGTTGTTCACCGGTCGACAAATGTTATGTTCCATGTCTGTCCGGAAATGTATCCGTTTTTGCACTCCGGAATTACAATCTTGACTGGAAGTTAAAAATAGAGTTTCGGTATAATAAAAAAATTATTGCCTGCCCTTACGGTGATCATCATAATTGTTCACCCTTGGGATGTTGTTTTCCCTCGGGCTAAAGCCCTTGGGAAAACAACACCCCTCGGGTGAACAATTATGATGTTCACCTAAAGTGCTGGCAATAATTCTATATTGTTTTCCACTACTATTTGCTAATTGCGCAGAATAAGATGAGATAAAACGTTTCTTATTTCGCCTTTGAAGTCTTCAATATCAGTGTTGTTTCACACTAAGGATAATCTTAAAATTCTTAACTGCATCTCTTAATTAATTTATGAACATATACATTTATATAAATATGTGAAATATAAGTAGATAGAAACATACTACAAGATGCTCTGTTTGAGAAACAAAAATAAGATACAAAAAACATGAAAGTCATATAACATGGAACATGGAAATTGTTGAATATTAGGTGTGAAATTGGTCCCCGCATCATTTATATACATACAGTTACTACTTGGTATATGTGTGTCAAATTTGTATTTCATTGATTTTATCAAATACATTGTTTGTATTCTCTCAATTTTACGTGCTGCCAAGCATATTAATGACTTCCTGGTTTAAGTGTTATTTCTTTATTATAATAATAATGTTTTGTAGCAATTAATTTTTACTATGAAGCTTCACATGGGTCTTTTGCTCACTCACATGAGTCGAAATCCTTTCGTATTAGAAATTCGATTTGGTTACAAAGACTGCAAATGTATATGTAAAATGTCTACAAGAATTTGTTTTAAAATAGATGCATGTAAGTATGCACAATAATTAACAGAGGGTTCCACTAATTCATCTTTCTTCTCTTATTAGCTTTATATCAATGACGAGGCCGTAATAAATGAAAACGAGAGAAGAATAGATGATTACCCTCATGAAATAAGTCATTGAAGTGCCAACAGTACAGATGATTTGTGGCATGATATAATACAGAAGCAAGCGTACTGAGACTGATGTCCCACATGTGGAGCAGGGATTGCTTACCCTTCCGGATCACCTGTGATCACGTCCGGTTTTAGTGGGGTTCGTGTTGCTCGATCATTTGTTTTCTGTGTAATGCTTTGTATATCGTTGTTTGTCTTTTTTCTTTTAGCCCTGGTATTGTCTGTCCTTCCTTCTTCCATTTTACGCCTTCTGATTACCCCTTTTGTATCTTCAAATTTTCTTAGATTGTGCTAACATGACACGATCTTAGATTTATCTTATTGGTGTTGCTTGCATATGAACTGTATGTAATCATAGCCGATTTAAAAAGCCTACGACAAACATACTGATTTCACCTTTCCAATACTTAACTTCCCTTTCATCAGTAGCAATATTCCAGCAGCACCAGCGCATCATACGTTACTATAGGAGTTGAGTCAAGTACAGTGATTTTCTAGATATAGTTCAGCTGAATTTTGAATTATTAAGCTTTTCAATGTTTTGAAATTGACCGTATTTGCTGACGTTTATTTCAGAAAGGCGTCCTGCGCAGTAAGTAATATATATATCTACGTTTTCTTTGTAGAATAGTTGTAGCTTAGCGAAGCCCATGGTTGCAAGCAATAAAACAGCATATCGATAAATGAGTGGGATTTGGTTGGATCTTTGAGTGGATATTTTGGTTGCAACAAGAACGTCATTGACAAAATCGCGAAAGATTTTTTGAATTAAGCCATAAAGTATTAATGAAATAGCTTTTCAACAACTTTATTTGGTTTTTTTTATTGCAAAATGACGCGTGTTGTAAAACTAACCATTGACATTTTCTGTAAGTTTTGTAAACATACTAAATAATTCACAGAGATTGGTAATAATCCAGGCTTCCGCTATTTTTGTCTACATCACATTAGGTGGCGTAGCAAATTACGACAAGACAATAATGAATCAAACTGCTATTAGTGAACTAATTCGTGTTTTGTCTTACTTTATTGTAGTAAAAATTGTACCGTTCATATGAATAGAAGTGTTAGTGAGCATGGGCGTGGACATGTTCATTTTCTGCTGTCGGGTTAGGGTTGTGGGGTTTAACGCCACATTCAATAATATTTCAGTTGTATTGGTGAAGAAAACCGAACTCCCCTAAGGAAAACCACAGACCCGCCACAAGTCACTGACAACTTTATCACACAATGTTGTATCGAGTACACCTCTCTTGAGAGAAATTCGAATTCTGCTGTCAGTCTTGAAATTAGAATAACATATTATCCGCTGCATTCCATTTCCGGTAATATGCACTTCATTTCCGACAATTTTTTTTTTCATTTCCGGCAATTACTTTTCCGACAATTTTGTTGTACCTCTTCCGTTAGCCAGGTAAAACATGTTAATCCCTGCTCACCACGGGGAGGTGGAAGTAGGATTTTGAGCAGGATATATATTTGATTAAAAATTACAAAAAGTTAAAAGTTCATGTCAAAACGTAAAACGTCGACCAAGTTAAAGTTTTCAGCTATGTAACTGCGCCAAACTTGTACCCTAAGCATTTAATAAAGTCACTACTTGTCTTCTCGCCCTTCGAATAATATTCAAACTGCGCAACAGGAAACTGCAGTTTTTTCATTTCACATCTGCGTGGAGCGAAAATAGAGTCAATGGCACGAATGTTTATGCAAGTTATAAAACACGCTCTTGATGTACAAGAAAATTACAAAAGATCCTCCAATTAAACAGAGTCATTGTGACATCATGACATATATTTTCTTTTAAGCAATCAAATAATCCAGCTTCAAACTGAATAAAATAATGTTGTAGATATTATTTCATGCGTGTTTAATATGTGAATAAATTAAATAATTGTGAAGATACAAAAAAAATGCAACGAGAAGACGGACAGACAATACAATGGCCATAAGAAAAAGAATAAAGGATCAATGCACAATCAATAAAGAACATTTATATATTTTCAGGAGCATTTCATAATATGCGATTTTGTTATTCGCTCGATTGATAATTTGCATATTATGTGTCGGAGTTCTTTTCGGAGCAGAAATGGTTATATCTCATGATTAAGGGTGTTCGTGTTTGCTAAAGATGTTTACTATTGTTAATAAGTGTTTACACGCGTAGATATGACTAATGAAAAATAATATATAATTATAGCATTTTGATGAGGGCAATGCCAGGATTTATTAACCAGTTAAACGTATATCGACCGATGACGTAGTCCCAAGATTCGATATCAATATTTATCTGGTCTACACATCCAGGCAGTGACCTATATCAAAAGTGTCCAATCAAACTTCTTCTGTACTGATTCAAATTATCAAGTCATGCTTATGTAAATACTCAAACAGTTCAAATTAAGGAAAACCGAAACGACACAGCTTCATATATACGAACACGTCACAATGAACTGACAAATGAGAAACGTTAGCATTATCATATAAAAAGATTTTAAAAACTATTTATACAGATTATTACAGAATATCCATATACATATTTTTATGTTGCATTTCTATGTCATCAAGCCTTTCGTTTTCATTAAATGTATGGTAACTATGAATGATGTTAATAGACCAAACACCCAAACCCAGATGAACCACCAAAAATAAACAAATCATAAATATATGATAAACCATTGAGTATATCTAATTTAATGTAGTGTGTTGAGGTAGGTATAATTAACTAACGATAAAGCAGCAGATACTTATCACCACATCACTGTTCATTATTTATTAAGATGCTACTAATGAGTCGTTTGAAGTATATAATAATTATCTTGTCATTACAATTATATATGATGGCAATTGTTTACAGATTTGAAATCTGACACAAACAAAATTATTATACCAATGCAAAATTGTATTTTACACAACTGTTATAACAAATACGAAATGAATCATAGTGTATATATATATACTGAAATCTACATTAATTTCTGTTGATGATTTATGTTTATATTTCACAAACAACATGAAATGATTTACCATTTGCATTCAACCAAACTTTTATAAAGCATAACAACAAATACAATTCCACATGTAATCAATGAAACAGATCACGGTCAGACCGAATACTTCAACACCATGAAAATAAAAGTATCGAGCAGTCTATCGCACTCCCTTAAACAGTTTAATCCCGTCACATTTTGTGCCTGTACAAAGTCAGGATCCTGAATGTCATCCGTTTCGTGAGTATATTTAGCAGTCTGATATTTGCCAGAGGAATATTTTTATTGCTAGTCAAAGACAACTCAAAGCGAGTTCTTGCTCGTTGACGACTATTCAAAATGAGTTGTTGCCTATTCAGACAACTATTCAATATGAGTTCTTGCTAGTCGGCGACTATTCAATAGGAGGTTTTGCTAGTAAAATACAACCCATAGAGGCCTTGCTCGTCGACAACTATTCAATAGGAATACTTACTAGTCACAGACATGCATAGCGAGTTCTTGCTCGTCGATGACCATCCATAACGGGTTCAAGTTCAGCATTGCCCAATCGTTGCAAATGAAATATAGTAAATGTTTGTGACGGTAATCTGACTCGTAAGCAAAACATAGAATTTATTTCTAATGATCATTTCATTTCTAGAATGTCCAACAATTTAGCTGTGGTAGTAAGGGATCGGAAGTTATTAAAATGGACACGTAAGGGCGACCTCCATCTAGACGACAGTTGATATTTATAGGCTAGGGGTCGTTTCAGACTAATTTTAGGGTACGAGTTACTCTCATTGTTGGAGATCCTACTATGACTATGAAATGTAGAACAGCAATAAAAAACACTGTTCCTCTACTATAATTTGTGTCTAAGGATGGTCTTGGATAGACACTCATGTTCATTTACATCCGTTTTTACTAAATGTATAATAAAAGACAGAATAAAATATACTAACTAAATATCTTAAAAAATGACGTTTACGTATTCAAAATTATTTCTAGCAGGAGGACCTATCGAATATTTGAAACAAGTAATTTTTCAAAAAAACAAGAAAACGAAATAAAAAGAAAACATTTGAAAATAAATTGGAAAATTTGTTCTTTTTTGGAGGGGGGTATAAAAGGCAAACACAATTATTCATAATCTGATATAAACTTACTCGTAAAAAAGTAGAAAAGCAAAAAGGTGATATATTCATGCAAAAAAGCAAAATATCACATTGTATTACATTTCGGGAAAATCGAAATAAAAAAGTTGACATTTCGCTTTTTCGACCTAATTAGTATTCAAGACGAAAAATCGAAAATATGAAATCGAAATGGCCGTATCAGGCTTCCATAGCAATTAGATATAGCTACAAGTAATACGTATTGAGTGACGTGATCTTATCGTCCTTGTTGTTTGATAAACACAGCATACTGGATTACAATTCAATGATAAAACAATCATGATAGAAACACTTTTTGATGAAATTTTATAAAAACAGCTGCGTTATAAAAATACAATCTATCAGCCAGAAAACAGTGATTATTTAGGCTATACAAACTTCATAGTTAGTTGTGTATTTAACGATAGCATACTCGTATTATAATCATGACCACACGAAGAGAATTTATAGTTCCGTGTTGTGCTGTCTCCTACGATTACTGGGTACAAATGATATTTGGTTCGTCTTGACTTCCATTTGTTTTTGTAGGGGGGGTTCATGTTTTATTTACGTTATTTTTATTTATTTATGCATACTGTTGTCCAACACGATTTCAATATATGATTATGTTCGTGTCGTCTAACAGTAAAAAGACGAGTGTCACGTGTGGAACAGGAACTGATATCCCTCCCGGAGTACCCGAGTTCACACACGTTTTTAGTGGGGTTCGTAAGTTTTCTGTGTAGTGTTTTGTAGATCGTTGTTTTTCCGTTTGCCCTTCTTATTTTGGTCGTTGTGTTGTCTGTCATTCTACGATTTACAGCTTCAGATTATATCTTTGGTATCAAGCAATTATTGGAGACGTGATAATCTGAACAAGCACTACTTAAATGATTTATGTTAAATACATGGTGTTGACATTGAATTAATTCACACAAGACTAGACTTCCTGTTGTAAACTATTGATTTAAATCCATTTAAACATAATACATACGAAGATCATATTTGATAATTTTATCGCAGAAAATCATGAACGTCATGGGACCCTTTCACCGATAAATCTTCCATCATTTTCATTTCACGTTTCAATTGCAATCATAGTAGCACAAACATACAAAAAGAAAGCAATACATTATATATGTTTATTGTATTGTTTGCGTTTTTTTTTTACATTTTAAAACAGACAGATGTTGTGTTATCTAATCTGTTCCATTGTCAATATGAAATTACGATATTATTGACCCGTGGCAGCATACAATTTTAACACAAAACTACATATCTGTGTGTCAGCAATTTATTGGAAAACGGAGAAACAGATAGGTCAATAACTCGATTTCAAGAGCATGCAAAAATTATATTTGGAAAAGTTAGCTATTCAGATGTCTAAATTAATGGATAACAAAAAAAAAATCGTAGTTTACTTAATTTTGCCTATGATGCAAATTGCTAATTGAACTCTACAAATGCAATAATAAACACGTCTATATGCGTATTGGAAAATAAAATGTAGAATTCTTCAACTTGTCTTGGTTTTGATTGATTGATTGGTGCTTAACGCCAACTTTAGCAATATTTCAGCTATAATTTGTCTTGGTATTTGGTTAACATATAAAAATATGAAAAACAAAGTGCCACCAGGATCATATCATTGCAATCTGAGACGAGACAGTTTATCATATTAGATCTACGAACATGACAAAACAACTAGCTAACTAGGTACATAGCCTTAGGATTATATGAACACCTCATGGATAACAATAACCTGACACCATAGTTTGTTTGTAACCATAAAGCCGACATAACAACCAGTTTATAAATACGTTCGATGTATAATTTACAATATAACCGAGATTATTCCGAACATATATAGCTTAAACTAACTGACATCTTTTTGTGTCTGTGAATGCATTCACATCCAACTATACATGTCATCATTTCAAAATCATAATATTTACTAGAATAGTGTATGTAGTTTTGGACTGAACATTTAAACGTTGAAAAGGTCAACAGTTCAACCATTATCAACAAAATAAACAACCCTCTCTCACAGGAAAGATCAAGCCCTATGAAAACCACAACCTTGCCGTGGAACAGGCACAGAAATGTGGTGGTGTTAAATTGGTTAATGTTATCCCAAACCTCTCCCTTTTGCATTATTGGAACTGGAACAAAATATGGCCAGTATAATAGCAGGGTCAGAGAATGTTCATAGTTAACTGGTTACTATCAAGTAAAATAGAATATGTTGCTTTATGTGGGATTCGTGTTGCTCAATCTTTATGTTGTAGATCGTTCTTTGTACTTTTTTCTTTTTGTCATTATATGTGTCTGTCTTTCTTCTGGTTACGTCTTTTGTATCTTCAAAGTGTTCATTAAAGGTATTTATCATTAGAGTTTTACCTTTAAATACTTTCGGTAAATGTAAACAACCATGAAATATTAAAATGTTTTTTACACGTTATGAAGTCTGTTAAGAAAACAATAACACTCATATGATATTAATACTATCTTTATAAACGTTAGAGAATACCGAAGGGCCAATTAAAAATGGACAATCCAGAGAAACTGGCAACAAGACGAAGAAAAACAAAACAAAAACACAATACAATATGTATTAGATACTAATATACGCAAAACAAACAGATAAATAGGTATACTTCCGTATATCTATTAATTATCTAAAGAAAAGAAACATGTATTAAGTAGTCTAAGTGGTTAACCAGTAACATATATTATGTCTGACCACATTCCATTCTCCGTTACCATTGGGGCCAGTAATGATTTGCAGAAAGCTTGGAATCATTTTAAAGCGCTTTATATTTTTTTTTTGATATAAAAGAATAGAAAAATGGCAATGAAAATTAAAAATAATATATATGCAAAGAAACATAAAAAAAAATAATTAAACAGAAGGTATTATTATATTTCTTTTCATTGTTGTATTTGCAAGAGCTATTTTCTATTCTTTTTCTTTTTTTTTTCATTTTATTATTGTTTTGTGTTGTTTTTTTGTGTGCAATTTTTGTAATTTTATTTTCCTTATATGTAATAATTAATATGATTGCGATGTAAACCGTTCAGCCCAAATATCTTTTGGTTTCAATTATCAAAGAATTTTGGACATTCTGTTAACAGTCTTAACAACTCTCTTTGTATTGTGTGTATAATCGGGTAGATTTTGCACGAGAAAAGTTTCGTCGCTATTCGGGGAGGAACGTTTTAATTGATATATAACCGATCGTTGTAATAGTTTTAATATTGAAGATGCTCACAGTAACTACGTTACTGACACGACAGTGTGTTGGCTATATAGTTTATTTTGTATTTATGATAGATTTTGTATGAAATGAATGATAACGTTTATATAATAAAAGGTGTTTCTCAAGAAAAAAAATAAGAAGTTACTTGAATTAGGTGGTGTCTCTTAATTTTTCCCAATGGATTTAGACAGTAAATAATTTATATTCGGATGACCTGCCAAGGTATAAGTTAACCCTATTTTCTAATAGATCAGTCTATACTTTAGAAATCTTGTAATCAGCTCACAGATATATATCATTACTGACAGTCATTAATTAGTGTAGCATTCTTACCTTCATCCCGGTAATTCAATTGTCATCAAAATGTTTTGTTTGTCTTATTATTGACTAGATGATGAATTGTTGGCTCTTTAAGATACTTCTTTTATAGCTTCACAACTCTTTAAGATAATACGTTTTCCATTTATCATATTTTCAGCAGTGATATTATTATTTTTTTAAAATTCGGTGTGTTATGGTGTTTAACGCCACTTTCAACAATATTTCAGTTATATTATGACAGTCAGTTTTATTGGTGGAGGAAACCGGACTACCCAGAGAAAATCACCGACCTACCGCAAGTCACTGACAAACTTTATCACATTATGTTGTATTGAGTACACCTGGCCTGAGCGGGATTCGAACTCCCAACGTTAGTGGTGATGCTACATATTTAGTATTAAGCTATTTATTGTACTTTATTAAATTGTTAGTCACTTCGACATCTACAAGGCGAGAATAGTTAATTGACAATAACATAAACAGCATAACAAGGTTTGATATAAGTATCTTCTCAACCAGCATCAAGTCTTATCTTATTATATACATGTTATTATAGGTGTAATAAGTATTACGCAGTAATATATTACTGTTTGTTTCTCTAACGGTTATACTGACTATTCGTATGTCTTAAGTGTTCTGCATTGAACAAACAACCATACAATGAGTCCTTTCTGTTATACAACATTGAACGTTATAGGTAATTTAGTAGTCAGAGACGGACCATTGAATTATAGGCAGGGGGACTAGGTTTTTTTTTTTAATAAATTCAAAACATTTTTACTCGAAGCAAAAATCAAATTATTTTTTTTCAATTAGTATTTTTCATAAAATGTTACCAAAAAATCATGCTAACAACTGCAGAGGCAATTTATTTATTATTTTGCATCTTGCGGGTCAATATATATGTTTTCTACAAAATTTGGTGATAAAAAATCCAAAAAATATTATATTACTACAATATTGTATTTCAGTTCATTCAAATTTTCCATTCAACCTAATCCTTTTTGATGGATGAATACTCAACTTGACAGCCAATGTATTTAGACAACTGTCTTTGTGTATGTTCAAAGCATATTTGGATCTCATTTTTGTTCTGTGTCTTTTGTCCAATGGTCCAATGATGTGTCCCTTCGAAGTTTGTTTGTAAAGTTAACTTTCTTAAAAAACACAGCTTTTGATTAATCAGTCGATTTATCAGTTGGTGATTTTATCTGTAGACCAGTCTTAGTTTTCTGTTTTTTCTTAGTTTTATTTTCTTTTATTTATTTATTTACCTTTTTGTGTGATTGTATATACACATTGACTATCTCTGATATTTCAAAATAACACACAAAAAAAACATTATTATGACATGCATAAAAAATATATAATATCAATAAGATATGACAACGTGGCTATAACTAATTCAGTTTTCCGGTTGTTGACTGATTTTGTCTGTTTATATAATTATGAGTTTTGACTTTCCCTTTATAAGATTGTTCGGAGTTCGGTAATTTTGTTATTACCTTTATTTACACCAGAATTGACTGGCCCCCTTCACTAATTGTGTCCGATAGACCACCATCTATACAGTAAAGCTGCCATATTTAACACCATACTACTCGCAAATACGTAGTGTGTGTTTTCATTTGGTGATTTTTATTATATCTGAAGCGTCCCTTTATTCAGAAATATGTTCTTCTGACTTGGTAGTGATAGTTGTATTTTAATAATTCCCAAAATAAAATTATAAAATATAATAGCGTTTTGACAAATAGCACAACGACCATTGGTGCATTGAACTATGTGTAGAAATATGCCAGCGAAATGAGTATGAACGAATCAGGTACAAGTACTTACTAAGATATATCTGTCATAATATTTTATGAAAAACAAATAAACAAACGGTTATTGTGTGGGTATACATGACATATGACGACATAAAGGTGCATTGTTTATTGCATTATTTTAGTATCAACACTTATGAAACAGATATGAAATAGATGTCGGGTTTAATAATATCATTTTTGTTAATGCGTTAGTCTTTTTGAGTGGAAGCGAATCTGTGCAGTTTTTTGATTGTTTGTTTGTATCAGTATTGTCGTTGGAGACCCAATTATAAGAGGTCGTGGTTGGGATTCTATTAGCCGGTTTGACCCGGCCACGTTTTTATGCCTGTGCCAAGACATGTTCAATTGTTTGAGGTGAGATGTGGTTGGCCTGTTTTTGTTTATATATTCACTAGCGGAATTATTTACCATCATTGTTTAAACTTTCTTTTCCTAATAGGTTAAAACATACAATGATCACACATACAAAAGATCCTACATAATCTTATCTATATCATGTAGTTTATAATGACATTGTTTCGAGAGATGGAGAAAACAAAGTTACCAGTTACTGACAAACCGATAACAATACAATATAGTTGCTTGAATAACTAAATAGCTTTTTTTTGACGAAATCGGTAACCATACAACGCGATGGATAGTTCATATGTAGAACAATATATCAGTGTCAATGAAGCTTGAATTAAAACTGCCAACATCTTTTGTTTTGGAAAGGCTATCTATCTGACGTATTTAAATCTGCAAAAGGCTTGTACACTTCTAAAGCTAATTATATATTATGTTCCAAGAGGTTACCGCACAGAAGTACACCAAGGTACTGAAGATGTAAATGTCAAGTCTGGTTATTGAACAATTGTCAGTATAATTTGAAGTAATTATGTTGTTATGGATTCCAATGTACTGTTTTCCTCTTAATTAACTAATTGCTCAGAAGGTAGATGGATACATATGACGTTTGTTTACTTTTCATGGTGTACTTAGAGTACAAATGTAAAACTGAGAGACAATGTACTATTCCTCACCGCACTCAATACCTAGGTGCATTAGAATAGAGAGGAGGCATATGCACGTATGAGTTCAAATGGTAATTCCTTATTACATGTGTATATTCCATCAAACTGGAAAGCAAAGCAAATGAGTATTGAGCAAAATTCATATCTACATGTAAGTACATGTACTTTCTCCTGTAGAATATAAAAAAACCACACCACCATACTCCTCAATTTAACAAATACAGCAATATTCCTGAAAAGAGCAACCACAGTTGCATTCCCCAAAAGAACAAACAGCCACATTCCTAAAAAACAAAGCAAGCCACAGTCATACTCCTCAAAAGAACAAACACAGTTAAATCTTCAAAATAAAAATCACATATATATACAGCCAAATTCCTTAAAACATGTTGTCATCCTGTAATTTAGAACTATTGTATCAAAGTATGTAGTTGCAAAGGGCTTGGTTTTTTCTGTACGGCAATTTGTTCTAAATTATAGTTGAACGGGATATTCAACGCGAAAAGTAGCGAAATAATAAATAAATAATTCAATAACTCAAATAAAACAGATAAAGCAATTACCTTCATTGTGTGATAAAACAAACCCATAGAAATTACAATTCCGCTTCATCACATGTACACTTTATAGTATAATTGGAAAATATAATTTTCATAATACGATTTTTGCTCATAGGAGTTACCACATTGATGGTTAATAATTCCACCAATATCAGCAAATCGAACTATCACCTCTCATCTCAAATCATTTTAAAGGTTTTATTTAAATTCAGATGAAAATAAAATCAGAACAAGCAAGAAGTGACAGTAAGAATTGATTAAACGATGGCACTGACCGGAAATTTAGATTTTCACCGGAAGAGGGCGATGAAAATGTTTGGGTCTTGAAAGTTGGCCTTGTACAGGGACATCAATCCAATGACCACTCCCTTGATACACTCGTGCCCACTAGAGCCTGCTGAAGGTTGTCTTTTTCATACATTCTCTATACATAGGCACTCATTCGCGTCAAGAGATACAGGCAATAGTGATTTGTGCATATGGTACGTACCGTACAACCAGATAATGCCCATTTCAGATGTGTTACGTTGTATTCGCATTGGTGAAACTAGCTTCGATTTGTTTCTGTGGAATTTCCGTCTAGAGATTCAGATAAATCAGTCATCTTAGTTTAAATTAAATAATCATGTTAAATACTGAAAAACATTTTTACCTCCGTGACGTAAAATATTCTACAACAAATATAACTGGATCATTACAGTTTTTTTTATACACAATGTGCAAGATGGTGGTTCAAAACACTTGTTGACGCCACCGAATTTTTTTATTTGAGCTAGTAAGAGTTGTACAATTTATTTTTATTTATTTCCTTCTTATTTTATGGTCTAACATCTCCATTTTATTGAAGTGCGTGTACCAAGCCAGGAAAGTGAACAGTCATGTATTTGTGTGATAAGGGTGTCGATTTTACATCTTTTTATGATTTTGATATTTGATTGTAGGATTGTTCAGACAGTGTGGTTTGTTTTATTTTATTCTTCAGTAGATTATGATTTATTATACTGTTTCATAACTGTTTTCTATTATTTTTCCTTTTACTTGTAAGCTAATTGCCGCTGACGTCAGCATTCTAAAAACTTGTAAATAAAATAATAAATGAAAGGCTACGATAAGGTCAAAGGCGTTTATTATAGCAATTATCATAAGATATATCGAGGTAGTATTCTTTGGAAATTACATGACCTTGAAGGTTATTTCCATCTTAATAACTATAACGTTGCATACCGATTTACACTAATTACTGATGAGGTTAAATCAAGTTCGAGGCAATGTTAATTAGGCTAATCTATGTTTGGCCGTTCCACTTTCCTGTCATGCTCTTGAATATTTGTGTTGTGTTTTTGTTTTGTTTCTAATCGTCTTGTGTACCCGATGTTGCCAGTTCTCTGGATTGTTCATTTTTGATTACCCCTTCGGTATTCTCTAACATTTATTTAGCGATATTCATTGAAGAATTGAAAGCGAACTTTTGTAGTGTTTTTGACGTGTGTAAGAAAAGTTTGAAGATATCAAAGGGTTAATTAATCAGAAGCCGTAAACCGAAGAAGGACAGACAACACAATGCCAAAAAATAAAATAAAGAAAAGATAACCAACAACGATATACCAAAACACTACACAGAAAACTAAAAGCGTTGACCGAAGCATATTTTGTCGTAAGAGTGATATTTATTTAATAATACATGTACATTGATAATCATGTTACTGGTTAATCGTTTATTGTCACAATATGGCAGGTTATCAATTTGTATTACTATCCGAGGGTTGATACCTCTGCTGGTGGCTTAGTATAGCCCACGAGGGTATCATCCGCCTATTATTCGGTGTTTCGGCACTGGCATGGCTTATAAGATATATGTATTGTTAAAATCTACAGTTATTAAATAATTTATTTGGTTAAAAACTCGGACATAGCTAACCTTGGCCGATATTGGTTTGAAATATTTGGTGTTCCAGTCTTTTGACTATGAGCGTAACTGATGACACTTATTATGGAAATGCACTGTGCACACTAAATTAGATATCTACGTATTTATTACATCTATGTCCACGAGAAGATCAGGAATACAAAAAATTAATCGACATCTATATAAATTTGAATGATGTTATGGGTGAACGTATCAATAGCAGGGGTGATTAAATTGATAGGATCGGATAGTGTTACTTCTCGTAACAATATACTGCTCGCTAGGGTCTGTGACATTTTGAACACGGGATAACAATGTACGTGTCACCTGGGGGACGTTGTCTGTGTATTCTGTCATCCCACACATTCATCGGACTCCAGCAAGCTGAAGATCCTAGGTTATCGTCATATACTCTCGGTTTCTAACCGGCTTATGTAAATATGTTTAGGGTTATGGAGTTTAATGACACTTTCAACAATATTTCAGTTATATCATGCCGATCAATTCACGGACAAACTTTATCACATAATGTTGTATCGAATACACCTCGCCTAGCGGGATTCGAACTCACAACGTTGGTGGTGATAGGCACCGATTGCATAGGTAGTTATAAATCGATTATGTAAATAAAAACTGCATCACATCACATGGTATACCATAAACAGTCTCAAATAAGTTTTTAATGTTAATTCGTATTTGTAATGACTACAAGTACTGTAAAAATTCTTTTATGTAAAACTTTAATCAGTAATGCATCGTTAGTTTTAATTTTCCATTGTCTTTTCAGTGATCGTATATACACAATATAGACTACATATTCCTTCTTTTGTCCTTGTGATATTTTTATCAGAGAGGTATCTGCATGTTTTGCATAGAACAATTATCTGAGTGTCTGTATAACAAATTATGACATAGCATGACCAGATACATACTACTTTGTAGCACGATATACGTAAAAATATCATCGTCTACCCAACAATCATGCTTAATGCTTTCATAATGACAAATTCTCCGAACTTCCGTCGTGGCCGTGATTGTATGGTAGTTGGATTTACAACTACCTATGTAATCAGTGCCTATCACCACTGATGTTGTGAGTTTGAATCTCGATCAGGGCGAGGTGTACAACATTATGTGATGAAGTTTGTCAGTGACTTGCAACAGGTCGGTGGTTTTCTCCGGGTTCTCCTCTTTCCTCCATCAATAAAACTCTCCGCCACGATATCACTCAAATATACGATGTACGTAAAACATCATCGTCTACCCAACAGTCGTGTTAATGGCATCATAATAACAAATTGTCCGAAGACCATAACTTTAAATACAATACTATCAGATATCGCTGAGTATCAAGCACTTAATATTGTAGTACAAGTCAATTGTTAGTTACTCATCGGGCATCTGCCCTCGTGGATATAACGACCACGTAATATACTGACCTACATCAAACCGTTGTCTGACTTTTCTATTTGACAAACAAACAATAAATATAATAAGATATAAATTTGTTATGATGGTTATCATGAGGTCAAGGCTATTATTCCACGAATCAACTAATTGATCCAGATGGTAAATGAATAAAAATTCTGTATTTTCGTTTACTAGTTGAGTAAAAATATGACAGAACGATAGGTTAGTGATCAGATGATCTGTAGATTAGTTGTAGCCGTTGTAAACATCGCTGGTTTTGACCGACTTAGTAAAAGGAAAAACAACAATACATCACAACGTCAGAACAGTTTTAAAATCCAACCGGGAAACTCGAAGAAACAGTGACAAAATAGATATTCCTAACACACATATATTTGACCTCCCACCCTCATTTCTTTGTTAATATTTAGTTAATAATGTTATTTAGCGCAAGTAAAAAATTTATATAAAGTGAAAAATTGGCTGATGATACAAGAAGAGTTTGAAGATACCAAAGGGGTAATCAGAATCCGTATATCGAAGAAGAACAGACAACACAATGGCCAAAAGAAAAGTTATAAAAGGGACAAATAACGATCTACAAAACACACATGAAACTAAAGATCGAGTTTGTTCGCCAAAGTTTCAATTAAATCAAGAAATGAGTCACAAAAACTACAAGACAGATATTTATGATTAAATGTTATCATGATTTAGTTCCGTGTTGTGATGTCCGCTATTATTTCTGGGCAAAACAAATCGATCTGTCATTTCCTCGTTACCCCCATCCATTTTGTAGGGAATGGTGATAGATTTATATTATTTGTATTTATTTACTCATATTGGTGTCCAACACTATTTTCATATAATAAGATGTTCGTGAAATCGATGGGTGGCACTTGTGGAGTAGAAACTAGCTTCTCTACCAGATCACCTTAGTTCATCCCCGGCGTTTAGTGGGTTCGTGTTGCTCGTTTTGTGTATAATATTTTGTGGAACCGTTGCTTTTTCAGATTATTTTCATTTTCTTTTGACCGTTGTGGTGCTTGTCCTTCAATTTACGTTTTCTGATCACTCCTTTGATAGCTTGAAGCTTTTTCACATGTCAAAAGTTCCAAACTGGTATCTTTGTTTGTGTGTCTATCAAAATTACTATCAAAATTAGTATTAAAATGCAATTTAAAATCTCTTTGCTATTTATAAATAAGTAATGATGATTTGAAAGCAGTCTTTGTTTTAATGACAAGTCATCAATCATGTGAATTGCAATCAACCTAGTATTGTTTTTAAATGTCACAGCTTCAAAAGGGTACGTGCGCAATGAACCAACAACATATGAAATGTCATTTAGTCTAAGAGGGTTATGATGTTTAATGCCACTTTCAACAATATTTCAGTCCTATCGCTGCGGTCAGTTTTAGTGGTGAAGGACACCGGAGAAAACCGATGATATGCCGCAAGTCACTGAAAAACTTAATCACATAATGTTGTATTGAGTACACCACGCCATAAGCGGGATTCGAACTCACAACTTTACTAGTGATATGCACTAATTGCATATGTATTTTTACATTCAACTACCATACGATCACGACCACAACGGCCCCTCATATTTGGCCAATATAACAATTAATAGTGGGAATCAAGAATATTGTTTAAAGAAACCGGAGTATCGATAGACTTTCCTAGTCTTTTTTTTATTTTGCCACAAAAAGAAGAAACTAAGATTCTAAGGTTTGTTAGAAATGTATTTTCTAAACTGTATCACATCGATAATCTCCCGGTAATAATTTCCGTTTTACAATACTGGATGATGGTGTCGTGTAAGGGAATCGTTTACATATCAGGTTTGGTCCACAACTACAATGTCCGTTTAATCTGGCAAAGGTACTACAGTGGTCACCCAAAACTAGATACTTTTCGCACCAGCCACCTACAAAAGATAATGACTTGTCAAAAAGAACGATGTGAGATGTGAGAAAACAAGCATGTACAAAACAACAAAAAACCGAACGTAAAAACAAGGACGAGTCTAGTATTTGATCTGTGTTATATTTCATTTTTCTTAAAATATCCTTATACTCATTTATAGCAATCTTTAGGATACAATTTGACAACCTTTTTCTGCACACAGTCATACATATATGTTAAACTATATTTAGTTATGTCACGCAGTGCTGGTCTTCTTTGTAATCGCTGTGGACACGAATATTGTAAATAACTATCCAATCATCAGTCATACATACAGTATAGTTACTGTAATGGTTAGTGTATTCACCTCAGATGTGGTAGACCGTGGGTTCGAGCCCCGGTCGGACCAAACCACAGACTATAAAATTCCTATATCATACCGATTGTCTAAGCACGCAATATTAAGGAGAAAGAGCAACAACTGATAGACTTGGAACAGGATGATGTGTACAAGTCGAGCAACATGTCTATCCACGGACTGGTGTTTTAGTGTGTTGGCACGATAAAGATCCAACTATGTGTGTTGGTCTAGTACAAAGCGGACATCATTATCATCTCAAGGAATGTAACTTGTTCTAACCATAATATAGCTAAAACCAATTCATTTGACGTAAAGCAAAAATCACTACCTAACGCAATCCCCTCATTTGTTTCTGAGAAGATTTTTTTATTGGTTTACAAAAAATACTAAAAGACAACGACACATGTGCGCATATTGATGACAAATCACATGACCCTTTGAATCAGATCAAATTTATAGTACATCAATTTATTTAAATGTAAATAAACATTAGTGGGAAAATAATTGTCATAGTGCCTTATTTATAGTACCTTGATGCCTAATGATAGGTAATATGTCTCTCTTGCTGACAATCATTGGTCCCTCGTGGTAGTAACAACATTCTCCTGTACCACATTCAGTATCGTGTCTGCATTGTGTTCTCTAATAAACTGATCAGATGACGATATATAGCAATAAATTGTGGAATCACTGTGCTTTGTTAGTTTTATTTGTTAATCCTATATATAGATATGATGCAATAGGTCAATTAATTTTAATGACAACATCCTAATTTTAGTCAAAGACCGATATTTGTTCGTTTGGCCAATGTATTATCTGTCGTTCGATTTACGACTTGACTAACCTGTTGATACCTTCTAACTTCATAGCATCTCTAAGAGACCATTCTGATGGTCAAAATCATTCAGAATTGTTAATTACAAAGGATATTCATGTGCCAAAAAATTAAAGATACACATTTGTTTGCTGTTTTCTTTTCTTGTGTTGTTTTGTTTTGTTTGTTTGTTTGTTTTTTTTGTTGTTTTTTTTTGGATAAATAATAACTTGGTCGATTACTTTTCTAGATAAGTTACATTTAACAATACTATGTTATTAGAAGCTAGTTATAACAAAAATGTTAAGGTGGTCTAAAATGTCACAGCTTCGAATATTATATTTGCGAAAAAATAGTATATCTCTATGGAAACGGACCGATTGAATTCTTCACAAATGTACATAATCATGCCTTCTTACATTCTGTTATTGAAGGATCTTCAAAAGGAATTCGTGAACTGTTTGACCTCTAGCGTACGATAGTTGGCCTTACATCCGTTTCTAACCAACATTTTATGATACAGTTTATCAGTTGTATACGGAAGATATGTGGGTTTTCTTCTAGTAATTCCAATTCAATTTAGCCAATCTTTTAAACCTACATCTACGATGGTTGAAAGTGGCGTCAATCTAATTCAATAACAAACAATATTTAGAGATATTGACACATCATCAGTAAAGATCAAACTTATTAGTAGAATTCCTATCTGAATAATGAATCTAAGCCGAAATGTGAGATGAACTGAAATCACATGTATGGCTGGAACTGGACGAAAAGGAGTGTATCGGGTTTCGTGAATGTTAAGCTGTATGTATTTAAAAGGCAGCATGCTTCTAATTAGTAATGCTTGCTTTTATAATTTTTCGTTCATAGACAAAATTACACGGTTCTGAAATATATCCAAGTTTACTTGAAAACATACGTCCATAGACACTTTGTACTTGGCGTTGAACAACAACCAACCAATCATTTTGTATTAATTATACTATAACGCAGCTATGGAATAAATTATATTATTATAATGAAATCATGCTAACAGATATATATCTTGTATCATTCATTCTAAAAGATGATTATTAACAATGCGGCAAATCTGAGTAGAAAATAGACTTCAGAATACAGCCTATTATCCAATAGTGGCGATTAGTAACTTGTCTCAACATTCAGATTACTATTTAATCAAAATATGTTATCGTAATGTACCGAAAGCATGTTGGCTAGTACTGTACCCAAAATTTGAGATAATTAAACCTTCACAAATTGGATTCATCAGGAGCGAATTTGCTATTTAATATATATTATTGTCGTTCTGTTAACGTTATACTTACCGTCACCGCCTGTGTTAGTACAGACAGAATTACAACAATAAATAATTGCCTTAGCATACTGGCTGAAATCTAAGAACGTCCGAACTTGTAGAAAGTAACAAATAATGATCTATATCTTTATTCATAGATAAGAACATGACCAAGTTGTACTTAACAAGGTCCTTTTTTTCTTCACTTTTGTGGTTTGGGAGAGCGTTGGCAAAATTGTTGATAAATAATAGGATTGTCAACTGTCACTGTTATTCTGTTCATTTTGTTGATTGTTTGTTGTTTAAGATCATATGACTTAGGTGACAAATCCGGCACTAGGTATGACGGGGGTTTTGATTCTCACAAGAGAAAGAGGTTATTAAGTAATGCAAATGATAAAATGGAAAACAAAAATACCACTTCGTCAGAACATTTCTAAAAACCATCGGATAATCGTAGAAACGGAGGAAAGCTCGATACCAGAAAATACACATGTGCATAACCTCTCTACACATGTGTATAACCTCTCATTGGCCTGACTTGGTACTTATATTAAGTGGCGAAGGTAAGCTAGTTTTATTACACCAAATTAAACCAGCCTTCGCAGTGAAGTCATGCAGTGTTTTCAAGATACGATCAAAATACCAAACGTCTTGCATAACTAGCTGCGAAGCAGTGTTGTGAAGAGTCATAATCTTTAAAATAATTATTCTGCGTGACACAAAAGTATTCATTTATATAACAATAGTTCTACATAATAAAACTGAAGTCCTGAAGCATTATTTAAATGTTGGGTAGTGTACTAGGTTATCGGAAGACATAATAGAAAAAATGGTGAATATTGCATAATTGAATTATCAATACCATTTCTCGTCAACTATCCGCACGTGACAGAATAATCTTTATCAAGTTGTTGATATCTTTCTCACACCCTTTGAAAGATAAGACGAGACTATCCTTTATTAGTCCTTGACCTAACATTTTAGTACATTTTAGAATACGGTGACGTTGTAATACGTATATATGCAAATGATAATGGGGGCAAGCAAGCTGACGTAGCTGACACAACAGAAAAGTTTTGTACGAAAATGTGTGTTTTTTCTGCGTGTTCAGCATTGAAATTGAGTACAAATGTTATTGAATGAATGATCTTTTCTAAAGCTGATTATATAGTGCAGTTTCTAGTCTCTAAAGCGAATAACTACAAACTTTATAAATATTGTAAACAAACAAGATGGCCGATTCGAGTGCACCTCAAATTCCAACAACTAAATCACATAATGTACAAAACGCCAACACTCGTGGTAGAAGCTCTTCTCGTAAACGTCCCTTATCGGGCTCTGACGAACAAATGAAGCCTCCTTCAAGTCGACAACTCTCACAGTCAGTGACCCGAAAGGTCCCAAACCCTGGAAGTGACAAACAAGTAACCTTCAAAACACAAGGCCAATCTTTTGATATGTGTAAGCTTGTAGAAACAACTATGTTGAAACCTGAAATCATACAAACTGTGGTACCAACTATAATAGGTGAAATAAAAACAGAACTTATTTCAGAACTTAAGTCCGTAATAAAATCCGCAGTTATTCAAGCTATCGAAGATGCCATCAAGCCATTACAAGACTGCATAAATAAACAAAATGACAAAATTACAAGTTTAAAAGCCGAAAATGAACAAATGAAGGGAAAACTAAACAAACGTATAGAACAAATAGAAGATCGGTACGATAAATTTAGAAATATGGCCAACGTATGCCCTAGGATTCTCCAAGAAAACGACGATCTAAAACATGAAGTAAATATACTACACAATCAAATCGAGGAGTTGGAACAGTACGGGCGACGGACATCACTGAGATTCCATAATGTTCCCATGACTCAGGGGGATCTACAACAAACAGATGGGCTGATCGTCAACATAGTAAATGATAAACTTGGTCTCGCACAACCTCTAACCGAAAACGATATTAATCGCTCCCACATTATTGGGCCTATAAACAACGGTAAAGGTCAGTTGATATGCCGTTTTCGTAATTGGAAGGTAAAAAACTCTATCTTTATGAAGAAGAAAAATCTCAAAAACAACAAGGACAACATCTTTATTACCGAAGATCTCACAAAGTTTCGACAATCCATCATCAAAGAACTAAATACACACAAAAAAGCAAAAAAACTAAACTCCTTCTGGACATTTGATGGCCGTATATTTGCAAAAAAGACAGACGATTCCAGGAAGACATTCATCAGATGTATCCAAAATATTAATGATCTCATCCAGTAATTTGACGAACGTTTGTAAAAAAAAATAATAAACATTCAACTATAATATATTCTTGAGCATTTTTGTACTTGAAATTGCATACAGTATTCTTTTTCTTAAAGAGTTGTAAAAAAATACCCATGTAGTTTAGCTGCACTGTTAATATATTTTTTTTACCTTAAATTGTACAGGAATGAAAAATATTTAAAATATATTATACTATAAACTAAATTATGCCAGTAACCAAATTATCAAATATATATTTATTTTGACTAGGCTCTATTATCAATAATTTTACACTTCCAAATTAAATTGAATATATATATATGTGTGTATTTGATGAATTATCTCTCATTGTGTTTGTAAACAAACTATCACGTGTTTAAATATAGGGTGTACCCGAAACGGTATGAGCATCTTCTACCGAAACATTTAATGACAGTGTGGCGATAAATACTATTATATCAAATAACCCAATTGTTCAAATATATATGTAATTTTGGAAGTGTATATCTTCGGGAAACTTGAACCCTTATTCAAAATTATACCCTTTCAAATTATCACTATTCTTAGTTCTATTTGTAAATAAATTACCACGTGTTCAAACATAGTGTAAAATCGAACTGTTATAAGCATTTAATCAATCCTTTTACTACCGGAAGGTGTTCATACAATGCCATATAACTTTCTGTTCACAATGTTTAGTAATAATTGATCATTACTTGTCTATTCATTATTGCTTTTTTTTTTTATCATTGCTTAATGGGTATTTCTTAACTTTGTTTGCTTGTTAATTGTTTTATATATAAACTGCTACCAATTTAAATGGTTTTTTTCACAGATACATTCAACTTTATCTTATAGTAAATTACTTACCACATCTCTGCCACTTGTTAATTATCCAGAAACACATTTTTTTCCCAATATCCTTATTATTCACGAATGCATATTCCCGAAAGTACGCAAAAACGCTAGTCCATATATACATGTATACATATAATATTTAACTTCTACCACATACATACACGTCCGTGTTATGTAAGTGATCCGGCGCTTTATTTGTAAACATACTGCCACGTGTTCAATGATGTATACGTTCTGATAAAAGGTGTGTTTGATTTGTCATTTGCTGTTCTATATTACTCAATATTTTTTTTATTTTTTTTTTTTACAATAATTAATTTCTTGTAAATAATATATAATGTTGTAGTAGCTCAGCATATTGCATTAGAAATCATTAATTGATATGATCTTGATATAATCCATGACTACATTAAAGGAAAGGTGTGTTTGAACATGAAACAAATTTAAAATAACCTCACCACTACTAATAGGTGTATATGACTTCTACATTTCATACTTTTTGGTCAAAACTCCTTATAGATTGCCGAATTTATTATGCAATGGTAACTAGAATACAATATGTTTACTGTAATGTGGATTTAATGCTTGTTTATTATTAATTTATTTCATTACACTTTTTTTTATATATTTTTGTCTGTATTCTTTTTTCTGATTTTTCTCCCCTTGAATATTGACTTGCAAGTAATTTGTTTTCCTGTGAATATTGACTTAATTTCCTTCTTTGTTTTTGATCTTCATTAGGTTGTATATTATTGTTGTCCTTTTGTTATATGTAAACTGTAGACATTAAACTATTATTAACATTTCGGTAAGTTTATATTCTCCTACTTTTTGTTTCCATTTTGTTTAACTTCATGCATTCTGTTGGAAAAAATAGTACTATTCTACTTTACTATATATATATATATATTATTTTATTTTATAGAAAATTTGTTTTTGTTTTTTTTTTGTCTTTTTTATAAATATAATATCAAATGTTAAGAAATTTATATCTTCAGAGACTAAAATTTATCTTTCTGACTTTCGTACAAAACTAAAACACTGTTCCTGAATGTTTTTGAACCTAACATTCATTTTCTCTATCTTAATCATGTTTTTCACAAATGAAACTGAAATTGTACATATTGTTCATATTCTTGTATTTACTTCTCATTATTCTTTTAATATTGCTGACATATCCCTATTTAAATCCTATCGACAGAATCCTTCAAAGTATAAAATACATATAGACAATGGGTAATGATATCGGTATGTATAGACTGTCGATAGGTATGTTTTATATTAGAGCTTATTCCTCCTTAGTTAAAAAAATGAGGGTCTTCTTTGGTTTTGGTATTTTGAACTTTATGAAGGTAATGCTTTATTTACAGAATTTGATCTGCATGTTTGCACAAACCTGTCACTTTCCCTTTTCGACAAATATCCAATTTACTTTAATACTTTTACTATTATTGATTCTTGATAATGATATCCATCAAAATCCGGGACCTGAAGAATACGAATTTTCTGTGTTTGATTTAAATGCACGTAGTGTGCGAAATAAATTGTCATATTTGGTGCGAAATAAATTGTCATATTTAGAAGACATAGCTTCTGAGTCGTCTATAATTTGTGTAACAGAGAGCCATTTGGACGGAAATATATTGGATATTGACATTGGTATTGATGGTTTTTCCGATAAAATATTTAGAAAAGATAGAAACAGTTTTGGGGGTGGCGTTCTCGTGTATACTTCTCAAGGTATTTGTGTGAAAGAAAGGCACGATTTAAATTGTGATGGGGTTGAAATGCTGTGGATTGAGGTACTTATTCCAAATTTTAAACTACTTGTGTGTGTTGTTTATCGACCACCAGGAACTACAGAATCATTTTGGGATAATTTTGATTACTCCCTTGAACAAGCATTAAATTTTACTGAAAACATAATTATTACCGGCGATCTTAATGTTGATTTACTTACTCAAACTAATCATAAGTTGAACGAAATCATGACACTGTATGATTTAACTAATGTTATAAATGAGCCAACAAGGATGGGTGCACTATTGGATCCAGTTATTGTTTCAAATATAGATATAGTTGTTGATTCTGAAGTAATAGGTGTTGATAGAAGTATAAGTGATCACAATGCAACAATGATTAATATCAAAATCCCGTACTCAATCAAAAAAACATATATGCGTAAAGTTTGGCAATACAAACATGTAGACCTCTTAAAACTTAATAATGAAATATCAGAATTTCAATGGGAATCGTATCTCAAAGAATGCACTGATATTGATATCATGTCATCAAGCTTTACACAGAAATACCTTGAGAATAATATCGAGAAATATCCCCTCAAAAATGATTCAAGTAAGACCTTCTGATAAGCCATGGTTTAATTCCCATATCAAAAGGTAAATCCGTACCCGAAACCGATTGAAAAAAATTGCAAGAACAAAAAAGTCATCGGCCGCTATACATAAGTACAAATCCCATCGTAATAAGGTAAATAATATGATCAAGCATGCCCGTGAACAGTTCCTTTTAAGTGCAAATGAATTGGTAGATTCACTCCAAAGAAATGATTCGAAATCTTATTGGTCACTGATTCGGAAATTAATGAAAGGAACGTCCCAAAATTATTCTATTCCGCCCTTATATGATAATGATTCAAATGAATTGATATATGATGACAAGATTAAGGCAAATCTGTTGAACAAATATTTTTGTTCTATTTCATTTGTTGATGATACTAATCATGTTCCCCCAGATATACCATCAAGAACTGATGCATTATTATCTAATATATATATTACTGAACACGATGTTAAAGATATTTTACAAACATTGAAAATAGGTAAAGCTTGTGGTGATGACGGCATCACCCATCAAATGTTAAAGAGTACTTCTGAAACCATTTGTATACCTTTAGCTATTATTTTTAACTTTTCGTTACAGAAAGGCATATTTCCGTCAACATGGAAAATTGCGCGAGTTATGCCAGCTTTCAAAAAAGACGACAAAAGCAGTCCTTCAAATTATAGACCCATATCTTTATTAAGTTGTATAGGGAAAGTGATGGAACGTGCTGTATATAAGTATACATATAATTTTATTTTTGAACATTCTCTTCTGTATGCCTACCAATCAGGATTCATTCGTGGTCATTCTACTGTATACCAATTATTAGAAATGTATCATAGAGTATGTCAAAATTTAGACGAACGATTGTCAACCATATTAATATTTTGTGACATTTCAAAAGTTTTTGACAGAGTTTGGCATGAGGGGCTTATTAAGAAGTTAAAATCGTATGGGATATCGGGCGACCTTTTGATCTGGTTTAAAAATTATTTAAGTGGTAGAAGGCAATTTGTGTTTGTTAATAATGAACTATCAGATTCTGGTCTTGTCAAAGCAGGTGTACCCCAAGGATCTGTACTTGGCCCTTTATTATTTTTATTATATATTAATGACATTACAGATAACTTAGGCAATTTGGCGAGACTGTTTGCTGACGACACCTCATTGTCATACTCTGGGAAAAACTTTGATTTGATGCAAATTGAGATAAATAATGATTTACAAATATTGGATCAATGGGCAAACACATGGCTTGTAGATTTTAACCCTAAAAAAACTAAAGCCCTTATAATATCAAATAATACTAATATTCCTGAATTAAACATACGTTTTAATGACGAACCAGTTGAACTTGTTGATAATCATAAACATCTGGGTGTAACATTTGTATCTGATGGAAATTGGACTGTACATATTGAAAACATAGCTAGATCAGCATTAAAACAAGTAAATGTTCTTCGTAAATTAAAATTTATTTTATCTAAACAAGCTTTGTCAAATATCTATCTTACATTTATCAGACCAGTACTAGAATATGCATGTGAAGTGTGGGATGGGTGTTATGAACGGGACATTGAAAAATTAGAAAAAATACAATTAGAAGCGGCACGAATTGTAACAGGTCTGACAAAATTTGCTAGTAAGGAGTCATTATATTTTGAGACTGGATGGGAAACTTTAGCCAATCGGCGGGAAACTCGTAAATTAACAACTTTTTATAAAATTCATAATAAATTATGCCCTCCTTTTTTATTTAACTGTTTACCTCCAATTACATCAGATATAAATAGTTATAACCTTAGAAATAATCAGAATTATGTTCCACCCAGGTGCAGATTAAGAACATCAGCAAGCTCATTTATTCCATCTACCGTTTCGCTTTGGAACAATCTAGACATATCAATAAGAAATTCTCCTACATTATCTTCGTTTAAAAACAGAGTGAAAGCTGATATTTATAAAACCCCAAAGTATTACAATGAAGGCCTACGGAAACTAAGTATATTACATACTAGACTTAGACACCAATGCAGCTCACTCAATGCCGATCTGTCAAAAATACATATAATAAATAATTTTAAATGTAATTGTGGTGCTTCTTTTGAAGATGCTATACATTATTTTCTAGAATGTCCTTTATACCTGAACGAAAGAAGAACACTTCTGAGTAATTGCGACGATATCAATATCAATATTGAAACTTTGCTCTTTGGGAACGATAAGTATAGTTATGACGTCAACTCCAAAATATTTGGAAAAGTTCGAACTTTTATAAATCAATCAAAAAGATTTTAGGGCTAATGTCAGCAATTTTTTACTTTTTCACTTTTTCACTTTTTCACTTGTACTTCTTATTTTCTTCTAGTGTCAACATTTTAAATGTCTATTGTCTGTGTTTTGTTTTGCTGTCATTAATTCATGTGTATAATTTGTAAGGAGAGGACTTCATATAAGTTGGTATAACTTGCTGTCCAATCCTATTGTTTATGTACAATACAATATTATTAAACTATGCAAACTGCAAGCTAACAAGTATGGCAAATAGGAAATACAGAGAAACCTGGCTACAACCGAACTTTCTTCGGACCAGATTGTGTATTCGGAATAGACGGGTGTTCGGTTTATATATGACTCCGGTTTATTCTGCGCTCGAATTAAACAGGTTTTATTATATAAAGACCATACACAGGCCAAAAGTGAGTGTGTAATTATTGCTTAGCGCCAACTCAGCTATTTGTCAGCTATATATATAGTTAGTTTTCAATGAGATGGTGATGAGGTCCGCTTTGTACTAGACCAACACGCTTAGTTGGATTTTTATAGTGCTAGCTCACTGAAACAACAGTCCGTAGATAGACATGTCGCCCCACCTAGACACGTTATCCTGATTCCGAGCCAACCAGTCTTTGCTTGCTCATTCTCTTTAATGCTGCGGGCAACAAATACCAATTTTATAGTCTTTGGTTTGACCCGATCGTGGCTCGAATCCACGATCTACCGCACTCGAAGCGAGAACGCTAACCATTATACCACCGATGCGGTTAATATCAATAAGGAACATGCGATTATGTCAACTATCCAAAAAATGTTATTTCGAAGTAGAAAAAAAAATCATATGTTAGGTGAATGGAAGCCTAACGCCATGTTTGACAATAATAACAATTAAATCGTGTCGGTCTTGTTTACTAACTATTGAAACCGTATTTGCAAGGAGAAAACTACAAAACTGTCAATAAGTCACTGACATACTACATTTTGTATCACATTATCCGGGAACATTACAGCATGGTGGTCGATATGGACTGCATGTTTGTACCTATATATCCAGCTGTCACCATTGTTATGGAGATGTCTGTACACCAATTAATCTATACGGATTTAACGATTCAGAATCGTATTTCTATTCTGCATAATCCTTTAAATATTATACCTTTATCATTTTTTTTACAATGTGCTCATGTCTTATTTATGTTATTTGTATTTGTTTGCGTATAGTTCAACACATATTGTGTTCTGTTTTTGTTTTGTTTGTCTTGGTTTTGTTTATCTTATGTTGTCAGTTGCTATGGATTGTCCATTATTGATTGCCTCTTAGGTATTTTCTAACGTTTATTAAACAAAGCATAGGACATATTTGAAATGTATTCTCTAAACTGTATCGCATAGATAATCTCCAGGTAACAATCTCCGTTTGGAAATTCTTGATGATGGCGTCGTGTAAGGAAATCGTTTACATGTCAGGTTTGGTCCACAACTGCAATGTCCATTTAATTTGGCAAACGGATTACAACGGTCGCCCAAGACTAGATACTTTTCACACCAGCCACCTACAAAAATATTTTCTTACAACACAACACAAAATAAACCGAACGGTTAAACAATACAAAGTAACCAGGATCGTTGATATTTCATTTGTCTTAGAATACACTTATGTAATATTGATTCTGTTATCATTGATATTAGCTTTTATGGCTATAATGTTTAAAATGTTTTCTCCATACAGTCATACATACATGTTAAAATATGTATTGTAATGTGCTGGTAATCCTGGGATTACGGTTGGAATTAATATTGCACAAGAACAACATTGCAATAACTACCATCGTGCATACCTTGTGAATAGGATTCAATTCGTTGGGTTTAGAGGGTAAAAATATCAAATATCAAAAGATAACGACACATGTTGTACGCATGACCTTCAAGCAGATGAATTTCAAAAATAAAACTATTCTTATTTTGGATTTCAAATTTATAGTACATCAAGCTATTTTCATTTAGAGAATCATTGGTGGAAAAGTAACTGTCATAATATCTTATTTTTTAGTACCTTGATGTCTAATGACAGGTAATATGTCTCTCTTGCTGACAATCATTGGTCCCTCGTGGTAGTAACAACATTCTCCTGTACCACATTCAGTATCGTGTCTGCATTGTGTCCTCTAATAAACAGATCAGATGACGATATATAGCAATAAATTGTGGGAGCATTGTGTTTTATTGATTATTTTTATACATAGATCTGATGAAATAATAGAGTGAATGAGTGATTGTTGTTTAACGCCAATTTATCAAATTTTCAGCTATAGTATGGCGAGAATAGGTTAATTTTCAATGAGATGATGATGAGGTCCGCTTTGTTCTAGACCAACACGCTGAGTTGGATTTTTATAGTGCTAGCTCACTGAAACAACAGTCCTGGGTAGGCATGTCACTCCACTCGGACACAGTATTTTGATTCCGAGCCAACCAGTATTTGCTCTTTCTCCTTAATGCTCCGTGCTTAGCGGAGAAGCAACAAATACCAATTTCAGTCTTTGGTTTGACCCGATCGGAGCTCGAACCCACAATCTATCGCACTCGAGCCGAGCACGCTAACCATTACGCCAGCGATGCGGTTGGAATAATATACAATTAGTACCTTCATACGAGTGAACATCAAAATCAAGAGGGAAAACAACCTTTCGAGGGTTGACAACTTGGTGCTCACCTCAAATGAAGGCAATAATTGTTTTATTATACCGAAACTACTCTAAGATGTATAGAACTTGAATGTTTTGTTTTGCAGAAGACAACAATATCATTTCCGGTTTGAGAAAATACAATTGCGGAATCGGATTGAAAAAAAACACCGCATTTTGAACACACTTTTGGTTGGCAGGAGTTGTAGACCGGGTGACAACTTATTGCCCCCCACTATGTTATATATATTTGGGTTGTTCACCGGGTTGTCTCCCTCTTCAGCAAATTTTCTGCAAGACATCCAAATTCTTATATTATTTTTATATAGTAAAGGTGTAATAAAAGCAAATTTATTTCAACGATAGCATCTTGTTTATATAGTCAAAGATTATAAGGGACCATTCTCTCGGTCAACGGTCAACATCATTCAGTAACGGTTATTTCAACGGACATTTATTGAAAACATATTAAAAATGTACATATTTGTTTTGTTTTAATAACAAATTGGTATATGATACATTTCACAATACTAGATGATTAGAAGCCATTTATAACATGAATGTTGAGGTGGTTTAAATTGCATAGTTTCGAATATTGTATTTGCAAGAACAAAAATTCTCTCGATTAAGACAGACATGCTGAATTATTCACAAATATTCATGATCATGTCCCTTTTTCAATTAACGAAAGATAATCTTATTGCCATGTCTATAACGTACGATCGATAGATTTACAGCCTTGTCTATCCAACCTGTAATAATATAGTTGTTCAGTGATTTACGGTCGATATGTGGGTTTTCATCTAGCAATTCAAATTTGGTTTACCCAACCATTTAGACATACAACTACAATGGTTGAAAGTGGCGTTAAATACATATAATTCAATCTAATGACAAACAATTAATATTTGTAGATATTGACACATTGTCAGTAACTATCAAATTTATTAGTATAATTCTTATCTGAGTAATTAAACGGTTAGGATCTACGATTTTCGCTTAAAAAATGCATTTCACTTTTATCAGGGAAATATCATGCCTTCAGTAATTAAATTAAAAAAATATATATGATTTTATATCAAACGTACCCCCTTGTCAATGATTTTTTACTTGAAACAAGAGTTCGTGAATTTTTGTCAGTGACAACAAATTTATTTCTAACCCGCCCATATTCATGTAACCTAAGGTTTGACCTTATGTCTGCGCAAGCGCACAATAATACAACATGTCGTCAAAAACGAAACGTGGTAGACCTGCTATACATTGACAGATTCAGCTCGCAAAAGAAATCGTAAAGAAGTTATAACAAGATATGCGAAATCCAAGATAAATATAGGGAAGGAGCATGACCGTTGGATGAGTTTAAAGGATTCAGTTCAAATGAAATGATAGATATAACTGTTTACAAAACAATATCCCTCTACCGTGCCTCAGCGGTCATTTCTAAAAATAACTTTTCAAACTCCTTGTAGTGTGTGTTGTTAAATCACATATCTGTATTGAGAGGTTCGTGATGAAGTTTTCAGAATGGGTTTACTATTACCTAAAAATGGATTTTATTCAAATATCAGATTCCAATCTACGTTATATATAATAAATATCGCATTGTTGATAAAACATGCACTCGCTTATCTCAGCTTCCATGGTTCTTTTTGGTCTGGTCGAGGTCATCGGAGGCGATGCTGGGATCACATTTTTGCATAATTAATGAGCGCGATTCGTACAAACGATACAAAGCAATCAACTTTACTCTGTTAATTACGTTGATTAAAGTTACAAAATTGACATTTTAAGCATTTTTAGTTCATACCTAGTAGGGACTGGCGGTTAGTTCACCGTTTTACCGATTTTAATACTAAAGACGAAAATCTTAGCTCCTATGTCTTCTTTAACATAAACGGAAGTGTGAGATGAACTGTAATCATGCCACTCTATAACTGGATGCCTGGAACGATACTTAAATGAGTTCATTCGTTTTCGTGAATACTAAGCCCAATGCATATAAAAAAGATTGGAAAACTAAACAAATTAAACATCTTTGGGATCAAGAATAAAAATGGTACTCATAATTTGAGATATATAATACGCCACAAAATATGTTCAACATAAATTATTTATAACGCCTATGAAGGTATTATTGCACATCTACTAAAGTTATACTTACCGTGACCGCCTCTGTTAGTACAACCAGAATTACAACAATAAATAATTCTCTTAACATAATGGCTGGAATCTTTAAGAACTTCCGAACTTGTAGAGAGTAACAAATAATAATTTGTATATCTGTATTAATTGATAAGAACGCGTACGTGACCAATTTGGACACAATAAGATCATGTTTGGTCACGTTTAAGGTTTATGTTAGGATGTGTCACTTTCAGTGTTGGTTTGTTTATTTTGATGAGTTTTGGTGGATAAACATCAATTGAAAAAAAATCTACCACACCGTCAGAACAATTTCAGTATCCAATCGGAAACAAAGGCAAATAAACGTATACAAGAACCTTCATTCTCCTGACTTTGTGCATGCACTTCGATGGAGAGGAGGAAGTAACCTAGTTTTAAGGGCCGAAATGTGTTTTCAAGATGTGATTAAAATGTCGAACCTCTTGTATAACTGGGTTAGCAGCGTTATTGTAACGAACATCGAGTCGTAATCTTAAAAAATAATGCATAATATATTAATTCTTCGTGACGGAAAAGTTGTCATATGTACATTTTGTATACTATTTCTACATAATAGAGCCGAGTACGGGTCAGTATGCTTATTGATATTTTCAAAAAAACCTTTGAAAGATCAGAGAGGTCAATCCTTTATAAATCCTTGACTTAAAACTTTAGTACTCAAACGACGGAGTTGTTGTAAAAAATATGAATGCAACCTGCAAGCTAGCTCTAGAATAACTTACGAGTTGTGAAATCTAAAGCCCACACGCAGGAACGGTCGGTATATTACTATCAACGTGTGGTAAATTAATGGGAAAATTTCTTTTCCCATAGAGTCTGGTGAAACAGTACAATTGGGAATATTTTAATGAGAGTCTGATAACATGAGCGTTTTATTCTGGCCAAATGTATCATTGGTCATTGCGACTGGATAAAATAGTTTTATCAAATAATCAAATGCTAGTGTGAAAACAATACAACACTACACTTACTCTAACTTGTGAATGTTCTAATTTTATATCATTTCATATTCTGTGATAAAGTTTGTCAGTGACTTGCCGCAGGTTTGTGGTTTTATCCGCGTACTCCGATTTCCTCCACCAATAAGATTGACAGCCATGGAACAGGAGAATACGAGTACATTCTGTAAGAGCACAAGTTAGAACTTGATAAACGAATGCGTTCCATTTATTATTGCAATGTAATTATACATTCGATGTTCTAATTGTTATAAAATGGAGAAGAAAAAAAAAACGAGAATCATGTCTGCATGGTTACATCTTAGTCAATTGTATGATTTAACAAAAACACCAGTAACACTATGATAATGATATGCAACATAATATCAATATATTTCTGCTTTTAAATGAATTAATTATAAAGGTGTAGGGAAACTTTGCCCTGATTTTTGGCAATTTGTTATTTTTACTCTTTTGCTGTCTCTAAACTGGGAATCCCCCAAAAATAACATCTAGAGACAAATGAAGTAATGGCTTTCTTTGTTCCAATTCCTCATTTACGCTAAAAGTTTGAGAGCGTTAATCGTCATATACCGTATTGCCTGTTTGATTTTTAGTTTTAAGTACGAGTTCAAACGCGAATAGATCAAAGCATTTTTGTTTTTGACTTGGTTATTAGGTACTTCAAGAACAAGCTTGGGGGATATCACAATTATACGGTGGCCTCTCCGTCTTTACCGCCTTTGTTTTGTAATGGTTCAGTGCCTTATATATGAGTGTTTCTATTAATTTGTGCATACTGGTGTCAACATCATTTCTGTATCAGATGATATGTGTATTGTTTGACTGGATGCTGACGGGTGTCACAAATGGAACAGGAACATTTTGTGTTCATCCCTATTTTTTGTGGGGTTCGTATTCCTCAATCTTAGTTTTTGTGTTTGTAGATTATTGTTTGTATATTTGTCCTTTGTATTGCTATTGTATATACCTCTCTTCTATTTACCTCTTCTGATTACCTCCTTTGATATCTTCAAAGTGTCTATCTCGTCATTATTGGTAACTTTGATATATGTATACAATGAAACATGTCTAAACCGAACCCTGGATAAACTAAAGTCCTGTATAAAACGAACTTTAAAATAAATCCTAATGCAGGAAATCTTTGTTAATTAAACTTGTATAAACCGAACACCTGTCTATTCCTAACACAAAAGTTAGTCCCAAGGAGGTTTGGTTTAGACAGGTTACACTGTATTAACATTTGATAAACAGATATAATAATGAAATATAAATATATCTCATAATGCAAACCGAGAATAATCAGTTAAATCTCAACTTGTTTCACAAACGCATTATTGACATGCGAACTCTAAAATCATTTGATCTTCTCCACTTAATGACTTATTTTACAACAATTCAATAAACATATAACTACAAAACTTTGCAAAGCCTACCATCGTCAATAACTCGATCAAATTGTGATTTCTTTATGTCTGTTGGTTTCCAGTATATTGTTATTTAAACCAGTACTTATTGTATTGCTTTGGCAAGCTTTACATTGTAAAATGAGCAATTGTGCCTTCCTAAAATGTAAGAAGATAACTATATCTTATTCGTTTCGAATCACCGTAAATGTGTCGCACACAAAAGTGCCTAGTGATGGACTACCTACAGTGAAGGGTTGGGCTAATACAACTCATTTACCCCGCATCTTTTTAAATGTTTGTACCAAGCCCGGAAAGTGAGAGATTATGTAGATATGTGTTACGGGTATCGATTTTGCCTTTGTTCATACGATTTTTAGTTTCCATTTTTTTATTTATTGCTTTATGTGTTTTTTAAATTTTTTTGACTTGCAATTTGCATTCTTGGAAGATTCATAGCCACATTGTACCACATTCAACATTGAGAGTCGATCAAGCCATCCTAATCTCAGAGCGGCTACCATGTGTGATCTCATTTCTGTAGCATACACGTTAGTGGAAGATATAAGCATTTCCTTTGACAATGTGCAACATGCTTTATTGACAGAAGACACGTTACAAGATACCATTGATATAATCAGAATTCGTAAGTCGAAGGACAGACTATGCAATAACCAAAGGAAGAAGGACAGACAATGCATAATACGGCCCCATCTCGAGACGGGCGTATAAAAAGGGTGCACTCGACTCGCAGCCGCATGTGATAAAGTTTGCCAGTTGCTTGCCCATGGTCGGTGGTTCTCTCCGGGTACTCCGGCTTCCCCCACCACTAAAACTGGTCACCATGATATAGCTGAAATATTGTTGGAAGTGGCGTTAAAACATAAAAAATCAAATCAATCATTACACAAAGGTAGTATACACCATGTATGATGAACTATAATCATGTGTCTACAATCCTAAGGGGAGATAAAAGTTGGACTTTAACCTTTAAATGCTCATATTTAATGTGTTTGTACAAAAAATTAGTTACAAGGGAGTATTTATGCAGAGTCATCTGGTGTCACATGAAGATTTCAATAATTAACCACAATAGTTGCCCTGATTCATGTATGAACAATCATAGCAGTAAATAAAGAAAAAAAAGAAATTTATTATAAAGAAGTACGGGGGTAATTGTCTGTGCATTGATGTCTTTGATACAAATAAAATAAATAATTCAAATTCAAATGCAAATTATTTCAATGGAAACAGCACATATATGCATTATATATATATATAAAGTCTAAGGGAATCTACCAACCAGAGAATTAATAAATAACGGATCGTCGAGACATGACGATGCAGCACAAACAAAATAAATTATAGAAGTCTAGAAGATTGTGCAACGATACCGATAAAGATGTTACATATATATATATGATAGGCATGACCCAAGTACATGTACATATAAAAATTCTACACAATAATGAAAATGAAGAGACATTTGATGTATAATTATATATAATATGGTTTCATACTACAGTGAAACCTGTCTAATCTGACACACAAAGGGGCCAGGGAAATATGTCGGATTGTACAGGATGTCAGATGCTATTTTATCCTGCAATTGGGTTATTTTTTGTCATAATAAATGGGTAGAAATAAACTGTTGCTTTATTATGACAGTGTTATAATAACACTTTTGACATTAGTCCAATAAAGATTTTAAGCCACACCCTTGTCATAATAACACATTTTACATTAGCTATAGCCTAATAAAGCTATTAAGTCACACCCCTTACCGCAACTACTATTGAGGTCTCAATGGGGTTTCTGTTATTTTTTTATATTTTAAAATTAAATAACATTTTTTGTTGTAAATTGTATTGCAGGATAAATACGATATTGGTGTATTGACGGTAAATATGGAATTTATGTGGCTCGGCACGAAACGGATGGCTAAAGCTCATCTTTCCCCCGTTTCTAAGCCTCGCCACATAAATTCTATATTTATCGTCAATACACCAATATTGTATATTTAGTTAACAGAAATATTTTGAGAATATACATTTTGCAGATGTAACAGGATGTTGGAAAACTCAGGTTTCGGATTGCACAAGTTCCACTGTATAAACAACAATAATAGAATACATACAATCAGTATAAGAAATACATATTTTAAATAAATTAAGGTATTTTACGTTACATTGATTTGCATTAAACATCAAGGGCTTCTTTAATAAAAGAGCATAAAGCTTTTGAATCTTTAAAATACAAGTTAACCTGAAATATTGTCTTTAAATAGTTGGTAATCCAGACTACATGTATATCTACAAATTTACATTGTAGGATTTTTCTCGAAAGATCATACATATATCTTTTTGGAAACAGATGAACGAACGGAAACCACATTCAAAGATATGTCAACACAAACTGACATGACATTTGGAGAAATTGTTCAATTAGAAGAAATAAAGAATAAATATGATAACAAAGAAGAGCTGACCAGAGAGTTGGCAATAGCAAAAATCACTTCATCTAATGAAAGTGTTAAAAAGTATACAGGGTTGCCTTTCAAGAAAATACTTGATGGTGTATTTGGTAAATGTATTGTAATCAAGAAATTATTGAAGATTTTTGTCAATCTTTGAAATTGATTTATCAAAGAATAAAAACATACTCTAAATTAGAGGCAAAGTACAGTGAGCTGGGCGGTGATTAAAATATACAAGTTTATTTGGCTTAACTTGAGTTATGCTTGATAACCTGGTTTGATACTGTGGCATTGCCAAAGTAATTTATTCACCAACAACAAACTCACATAATTTATGAAATAATCTGAATTCAAATCAAGGTACCATTTAATATTGTTGTAAAATTAAATTATAAGGAATATTTGACATTTTTGAATAGTTATAACTTGATTTGAAAAGATTTCGATTTTCTTAAGCTGCTTTGCAGTTTATTAAATATAATATAGCCCAACCCAGTTTAAATAAAAAAAAAATGAAAATGCTACCTAAATAGATGCAGACTAAAAAGGAGTATGTCTGTTAACTTATGCAACTTAGTTTTGCAAACAAAACTGCAGTTATAATGATGTCATGTCAGTTCAGTGTTGGTGGTCTCCATACAATAACTTGAGAATGGATGAAATAATTTCACTCAAACTTTGTATAAAGTCTTATGACCATAAACACTTATCAAATTTAAATTCAGGTAAGATTGGATTCTCTTGCAAAAGTGCCACACAGGGCCATTAAGATTTTTAGTTTGTTCTAGGGTTATCGCCCTTGAAAGAAAGAAAAATATGTGTTATAATACAGTGTGGTATAATACCAGGAACTACTTTATGAACAGAATACGGTATGCTGAGATTTTTATGAAATTGAGTATTTTCAATCTTGGAAAGAAAAACTAGTAAAATTATGTTATCCTTATCATCTTTCAGATACATTGAATGCTGCTTCTCCAAAACTGAAGTACTGGTCAGGGCAAAGAAGTTCCAAAGAAATGAGATATCACAATTCAGAAACTGCACGCAAGGGAGGGTGCCAAAGGAAACTAAGCAGATATCAGGAATTTATTTTAACACTAATGAGATTAAGACTTAACCTCCTCACATTCTTCTTAGCAGATTTATTTGGAACCTCTCAATCAAGGGTGTCTCAAATCTCAAATATATGCTACTTGGATCAACTTCATGCATAATGTTTTCAGTCCATTGATTAGAACACCATCTAGAAAACAGCTGAGGAAGCACGTACCCCAGTCAATTAAGGAAAAATTCCCAAATACCACCACAATAATTGACTGTACAGACATTATATTTGAAAAACCAAGAACACCAACAGCTCAGTCACTCACATATAGCTCGTATAAAAGCAGAATACTTACAAAACTTTAGTTGAGATTACTCCTAATGGAGCATTCAGCTTCATCTCTGATCTATGGGGAGGCAACACATCAGACAGATACATTACCAAAAAATGTGGGTTTCTGGATACTATCAGTGCTGGCGATGAAGTTATGGCTGATAGAGGTTTCACTATCAGAGACCTGTTACTAACAAGAAGAGCAACTCTGGTTATACCGCCTTTTACAAGGAAATGTTCATGGGGAGAAGGAAAACGCCTCACTGATAACGAAATCAAAGCAACAAAAACATTGCAAAACATAGAATCCATGTTGAAAGGGCAATAGAGAGACTTACAAAATTTAGATTACTTCCAGAGACCATGCC
This sequence comes from Bathymodiolus brooksi, assembly GCA_963680875.1. Classification (NCBI taxonomy): domain Eukaryota; kingdom Metazoa; phylum Mollusca; class Bivalvia; order Mytilida; family Modiolidae; genus Bathymodiolus; species Bathymodiolus brooksi. The sequence continues at coordinate 44,491,854 of OY804579.1, forward strand.
ACTTAGCTTCAAGCCATTATCTAATCAATCATTGAAAGTTGCAGGATTTATTTGTAACTTGAATGGCCCTTTGGTAAAATGATGATATAAATGTACATGTAATTAATGAAACTACAGTTCAGTCCCTATGGTTTTAATATTGACTTTGCAACTTATCGACCAGATCATATAACTTTACTATGTCCATCACTCAAATATTAAACAGCTCACACTAGTTTATATATGTATATATGTACGTACAACAACAACAATGTGTGGTCATAGAATGGCATAATGTTGTCATCATCAGTCAGTAGTGTCTTTGTTAATAATAAGTTCTTCTGATAGGTTGATATTTGATATACAGTTGCATAAACATTAGTACAGCACTGATTCATTATAACTTTGTAAAGCAATACACTATCATTAGGACCACAAAAGTTGTGAGTTCGAACCAAGTTCATGGGGAGGTGTACTTGATACAACATTATACAATGATTGCCTGCACTTAAATCATAATTTCCCGAGGGAAAACAACATCACTTTTATTTTATATATAATAAAGGTTTTATCTATTGCATAGTAGCAAAATAGCAGGAAACTACACATTGATGCTCTTGTATTGGCATGTATGGTTGATCAATGCTTCCAAAAATTGTAAATTATTTGGCTTTCCAATCTTTCGACCTTGAGCGTACAGTCAAAGCTGCCTTAGTAACCACTTTCTATTAAGCAATAATTTGTATTATAAGACCTTAATTTTTATTTCCCTATACAGTGCATTTCATATCAATTAAACCTGTATTAAATGACCACCTGTCTTATGTGACCATATTTCACTGTTCCCTTGGAAGGTCACATAAGACAGGTTTGACTATATTTCCCTGGAACCTGAAGATATTTATGACCTAAGCCAGGTAAATCTGAAACTTCAGACCCCAAAGAGGAGCTTCCATAAAGTTCCAAGTCCAGTGAACAAGGCTCATCACCAAAAGTGCCTTCATCGAATAAGTTATGATCAGACAATTTATTAAGTAAGATTTTTTACTATATGTGAGTAGCTCAATTTGGAACGATTGCCTGAAAAAAATGTTGATTTTGTGCCATAATGACTCCATGTATAAGGATGATTCCAAATAACATTCCACATTAAGTCTGTACAAGACCGATTGAATACAAAACACATAATGTATGGCTCTCTAGGGGACGGGTCGGGATATGTTTAGTGTTACCCTTGTCCGAGCGTCCGTCTGCCTATTTTATTGCGAGAAAAAAAATGTAATTTGCATTGGCCAAACATTTAAAACAGTATTTATTTATGACCACAAAACACAGATCAAGTTAAATTTTCAGTATATTAGCCAATCAATTGTTGATGTGATTTATGCGTGTTTCCTTTAAATGTGGGATGAGGCTGTCGCCAGTGTCTTCTTTGATATATGCAAGGATTTATGTAGTAGACTATATAAATCCTTGATATACGTAATAATAATACTATATTATCACAAGTGTGTGAGGTATGGTAATCTTGAGGTGCAGAATATATGTCCATTGATAAAGACAACAAATAATTAAATAGAAAGCAGATATTTAGAATGTATCAATGATTGTAATATTTGCATGTAAATCTGTCAATGCAGGACTAAGATATGTCTTATGATACATTAAAAAAATGAAAAGAATCAGTTCAATCACAGAAAATTAGACACTAAAATGCCATGCCTGACAGATGCCCCTGGATTCGGATGGGCACATTTTTAATGAGTTTATTTTAGTTTTAACCATTTATACGAGTACTGACTCTCCAAACTTTTAATCAACATGATGACAGTGAACGAATATGCAAAGACATACAGACGTCAGTAAAAATCAATTTAGAAAAGTCCATGTAGTAGTTTATGTGCTGATGATCCGTTGATTGGATTATTTTCATGTCATTTTTATACGCATCTACGTTAGGATCATGAAATATAACCAACTACCTGTCCATCAACCCATCTGTTCGCTCCAAAATAGGACAAACTTGAGCCAAATGTTTACATACCATGAACAAAAGGAGTTTCTAATTATGTGCTAATTCCCTAGAACCATGGCATGGAGATTATAGGGGGGTTAAATACCCTGGCCCCACTGAGGGCTGCCCAAACACCCCTCACCCAATTTTAAACATCCAGATCATTATAGCCATAGCTACATTCCTGTCTGGTACCTTTCTGTTGCTTATACTAGTAATACTTACGCCATACAGGTGCATCCACCAGATCTAATCCAGCCATCTTTATGAACTAAAACACAAGTAACACAAGGATCAGCACTCTGCCTCGTTTCAGGAATACAAAACCCCTTGATGTAACTAAGGTCAGTGGATATCTTGGCAAGTTCGACCCCACTTATGTGATTTGCATTGAACAGTTTAATTCCATTGTCATGCTTGTGTTCTTTCAAGAGTTTTTCGTCCAATGCACAATATTGCAGTAAATATACAAGAATATCACAGTTGCAATGTCTGGTAAATTCGAAAGATCACCCTCCCACTTTTCAACATCTCGGACACTTCTCAGGGTCATCTGACTATCACTATCAATGACAGTTCTTCGGGAACTATTCATATCAACGTAGTGGTCTTTCGCAATAACTTCCAGCTTTAGTTCCAGCGCTAACTCACATAGTCTCACTAACTCCGCCTTTCTTGCAAGGGAACATGTTACGCCTCTACATTTCAAGAAATGTTGAGTTCACGAACGTTAAAACGCCACATATCGATTGCAGTTTTGTCAGTCATAGTTGCATTTGTGTACATTGACACCGGAAGTTGTCTGCCGATTTGTTCATCAAAATCACGTGGTCTGGCAGACGAAAATAACAAAATTGTGACGGAATGGAAATGATTCGAAACAACCGTATTAAATCGAGACGTATATTTGAGCGATCACACCCATTCATCATTGTAGTTCAAGGAACAACATGTCCATAAATTTATATTTGTTTATTGCGAATTTTTCTGCAAAAACAATATTAAGACAACAATGGTCCACATAACATTACACAGTAAACTAAAGATTGAGTAAATCAAATATGATATGATATGAACTATTTTATTTTCATAAAGCATAAATATCACAGTGACAGAGAAACTACATAAATAAAACATATAATAAAGTAATTATGTATGCGTGTGCAAACTATATATACATATTAAAATGGGAGGACTGACTCTCATATTTATGGTTTTGATAAATTAAGATAATTTTGTCAACAACGAGTTAAACAAATAGTCAAATTTCAATGTGTTTGATTTTGAGCTCCAGCAAAACATTTGTAAAAATTGTTTTCAGAATTGTTTGACAACCCATTACATAATGATATTCATCACCCTACACGCAGGTGCTCAGGAAGCGTAAACAGTTCCTGTCTACTCCACTAGTGGTACCCGTCGTGTTATTGATGCTAAAAATCTGGTGATAAGTCATGAAAAAAATGAGAAAAAGAAGAACGTGATAACGGAACATATCCTTGGGCATCTGTGAAATGGATACTCAGCAACTGTTAATCAAGCAATGATGGCGACTATAAAGCATTCGAAGTTATGGCTTCAACTTCACGATTAGAAAATCGTATTAACCTTATGTCAAACAATTTTGTCAGTGACCTACGGTAGGTGCGTGGTATCAGTCAAATACTTTGATTTTTACAACCAATAAACATACCACTACGATAATTCAGTTTAATTCAATCTACCACTACGATAATCCAGTTTAATTCATTCTACCACTACGATAATCCAGTCTAAGTCAATCTACCACTACGATAATCAGTTTAATTCAATAACCACTACGATAACCAAGTCTAATTCAATCTACCACTACGATAATCCACTTTAATTCAATCTACCACTACGATAATTCAGTTTAATTCAATCTGCCACTACGATAATCCAGTCTAAGTCAATCTACCACTACGATAATCAGTTTAATTCAATAACCACTACGATAACCAAGTCTAATTCAATCTACCACTACGATAATCCACTTTAATTCAATCTACCACTACGATAATTCAGTTTAATTCAATCTGCCACTACGATAATCCAGTCTAAGTCAATCTACCACTACGATAATTAGCTTAATTCAATAACCACTACGATAATCCAGTCTATTTCAATCTACCACTACGATAATCCAGTCTAAGTAAATCTACCACTACGATAATCCAGTCTAATTCAATCTACCACTACGATAATCAATTTAATTCAATCTACCACTACGATAATCCAGTCTAAGTCAATCTACCACTACAATAATCAGTTTAATTCAATAACCACTACGATAATCCAGTCTAATTCAATCTACCACTACGATAATCCACTTTAATTCATTCTACCACTACGATAATTCAGTTTAATTCAATCTGCCACTACGATAATCCAGTCTAATTCAATCTACCACTACGATAATCCAGTCTAATTCAATCTACCACTACGATAATCCAGTTTAATTCAATCTACCACTACGATAATCCAATCTAAGTCAATCTACCATTACGATGATCAGTTTAATTCAATAACCACTACGATAATCCAGTCTAATTCAATCTACCACTACGATAATCCACTTTAATTCATTCTACCACTACGATAATTCAGTTTAATTCAATCTGCCACTACGATAATTCAGTTTAATTCAATATGCCACTACGATAATCCAGTCTAAGTCAATCTACCACTACGATAATTAGCTTAATTCAATAACCACTACGATAATACAGTCTAATTAAATCTACCACTACGATAATCCAGTCTAAGTCAATCTACCACTACGATAATCCAGTCTAATTCAATCTACCACTACGATAATCAGCTTAATTCAATAACCACTACGATAATCCGATTTAATTCAATCTACCACTACGATAATCCAGTCTAATTCAATCTACCACTACGATAATGCAGTCTAATTCAATGAAAAGGGATTTAGATTTAGAGATATTTGAAGCACTGGTCTAACCCCGTCACTTTTTTATTGAAGTACCTGTGCTAAGCCAGGAACGTCAGCAGTCATGTATATGTGTGCTAGGGAGTTCGAACTTTCCTATTTTTGCGATTTTTCTATTGAATTTTGGAACTGTTTCGACAGTGTAATATTTTTTTGTTTTCATTTTATTATTGGTTGTGAAAAACAATTATGATGATATACCGCTTACTCTCTCCTAGCAGCTGAGGTAAAATTGCAATCATTAAAAAAAATATGGTTGCGGTTCGTCTTCCGTAATCAAAATCGTCAAAATTAAATACAACCGAATTGGTATCAAATGTTGACTTGTTTCAACCTCATTTAAAATACACATTGAAATTCTTTCAATCTTTTTAACATGTACATGATTTATTTTTAATTACAAGACTATTTCATTCAGGTGGACATTTTTTCCTATTCCAGTTAAAGGTTTTTATCAAACAGAATCATACAGTTTATATGTAATGCAGTTAGTACGTATTTAGGCCACATAAGGATATTTCTGTCTTTCACACCTTGTGATTGGAGTCGCTATTGCGCACGCTAACTATTAATTGCAAACCCCATTGATGTGCTATGCAACTGATTACAATCAAAATGAGGTTTTATCAACTACTATACATATGATACCTGTATTTTTTTTCTCGATCGACACTTCAGAGGAGATGTGGCTAGGTAAAAAACTCGTGTTGAATATTATATGTCAATAAAGAGACTGCGCTCACTTTTTGAACATTTTTACCATATAAGGGTATTTCTATTTTTCACACGTCACTATTGCGAAATATTCATTGCAAACCCCATTGACGGGCTATGCAATTGACAGCAACCAAGATGATGATACGCATGCTACCTGTCTAGTATATATTTTCTTCTCGATCGACAGTTCAAAGTAGTTGAATATTATCTGTCAAACATGCAAACAATAAATTATGCACTTGACAGAACGCGTGTTTAGGCACATGGTGGGTAGTTCCCTTTGATTTAAGAGAATGCGTTTGTTTTTGTTTTTTTGTGTTTTTTTTTACCATTTAAGGCTATGACGGTATAAGCGTTTTTGTCTTAGCAATTCTCGTTTTTTTATCAGGTTGGGCGGAAGTAGCTATCGCGCATGCGAAATATTTTTTGTGATCAATGATTTAAGGTGAGAGTGAGTTGTTCCTTTTGTTGTTAATATTGATGACAGTCTTTACCATCATTCTTTTCCATAATATTGTTCGTCTTTGATATACCTGAATACTCATCGCTTAACGCAAAACAATTAATCAATCAACCCAGTCGCTGAAAGCATTTCTGTTATTGGTATTCGAACGTAGACAAGCATTTAATAAATACTTAAAAAATATCATGTCGTTAATACATTATTCAACATTTATTTTGGCCATTAAGTAATATTATACAACGCTTTTCCGATTTAGACGGTTAACAAATATCACGCTTCGCGTTCGATTGTTTAACAGTTTAACTCGGAAACAGTGGTATAAATGATTTATAACATGAAGCCATGCAACATCACATCTCGGCTGTTGATTATTTCATGGATCTCTGAGAGTAATAAAACTACAGCACAGTTTTAAAATGTGCAATATCTCGTATCTGCGTGTATTATTTCAGAGTTCTTAGCTGTTGCTTACATTCTGGTATATAAACCATAAAAAATCAAAGAAAAAGAAATGCATTTATGTTACAATAACTAGTTTAAGTACGTTATTCGAAATACCGGGGTTAAACTTGGGTGCTTCGGAAGTGTAAGCAGTCCCTGCTCCATGTGTGTACCCGTCGTGTAATTCTATTGTTACTAATTGAGATTATATGACTGTTGTCTCTTTATTTTGATATTTTTATTTTGACGATACAATAACATCTAACAACATCTCATGTGGGTTCATGTCAGGTGACCTTTCATTCATATTTGACTGTCCAATCATATGCAAGACATCTAAATATATTGACGAATCAAACAACAGCATCTTGGGGGGTGTACGCGATTTTAAAATAAAAGTAGGCCCGTCGCTTATTGGTCGATTGAAGATATGAACCCTGGCCACCTCACCTCAAAACGCGATGTTCTTAGATGATGGTGTATCGCCAACAACCAAAAAATAGAAAGCGGAGTGAACAAACCTCTAATCTGAGTTAGATTACTATTTTACCTATTTTGTTCCAGTATTGTTATACATACTGTAATAGTGACAGCCGGGACCTTTGAGCCGTAATGAAAGCGGGAGGTTTGGCGCTTTAAAATCTGATTCAACCCACCATTTCTTTAGAAATGCATGTACCAAGTCAGGGTCATTACGGTTTTCACAGTTTTCCGGTTGTTGACTGATTTTGTCTGTTTATATACTTATGAGTTTTGACTTTCCCTTTGTAAGATTGTTCGGAGTTCGGTAATTTTGTTATTACTCTTATTTAATATGAATGCAACTACCAATTAATCAGTTGTTAAACTGCACAAATTCAATTCAACAGAAAAGATTCATGGTATCTCTGTTAACGTTATACTTACCGTCACCGCCTGTGTTAGTACAGACAGAATAACAACAATAAATAATTCTCTTAACATAATGGCTGAAATCTACCCGAACTCGTAGAAAGTAATAAATAATAATAAATATATTTTGCTATTACTGTCGTTTTGTAAATGTTATATTTACCGTGACCGCCTGTGTTAGTACAGACAGAATAACAACAATAAATAATTCTCTTAACATAATGGCTGAAATCTACCCGAACTCGTAGAAAGTAATAAATAATAATAAATATATTTTGCTATTACTGTCGTTTTGTAAATGTTATATTTACCGTGACCGCCTGTGTTAGTACAGACAGTATAACAACAATAAATAATTATCTTAACATAATGGCTGAAATCTACCCGAACTCGTAGAAAGTAATAAATAATAATAAATATATTTTGCTATTACTGTCGTTTTGTAAATGTTATATTTACCGTGACCGCCTGTGTTAGTACAAACAGAATAACAACAATAAATAATTCTCTTAACATAATGGCTGAAATCTAAGAACTTTCAATCTAGTAGAAAGAAACATATAATGACACATATATATATATACGTCTGAAAATTAAACCAAACAGTGTTAGAATTAGATTTTAGAGCTGTCAAATGTTTGTTCTTCCCTCGACGGGATTTGAACCCACACCATTGATACACTGCAGCACCATTCGCTTAGCCTTACGTCCAGCGCCCTAGACCACTCGACCACATCCACTCCCTATCTTTATTACTTGATAAGGACGTGACAAGGGGCACATCTGGATCAGATTCAATATGTTTTAGTCACGTTTAAGGTTTTGGAGAACTTCGTAGAAATCGTAGATGACTCATGTGTTTTGTCCACTCTCACTGTTACTGTTCATTGTGTTGATTGTTTGTTGTTTAAGATCATATGACTTTTGTGACAAATCGGGCACTAGGTATGACGCGTGTCTTGATTCTCACAAGAGAAAGAGGTCATTAAGTAATGCATTTTTTATCTTTTAATATGTTAGATGAAGTGAAACCTGAAAACTTATGATATTACATATCAAAATGACGGAAGCCATACATTATTCTAATTCATAATGATTTTAGTATCACTTGGAGACCGTCCTTAGCTTTTTCACATTTAAATATTAGATTGTAAAATAAAGCAGCAAAGTGGAATCAATATTGGCAGAGATGATCTTTTAGAAGATTGTATTTAGGTTTTAGCAACTTAAACATATAAACTATTCACAAAATATTTAAAAAAATAAAATAATAATCAGCTTGTGTCAATGTCACCCGCGTTCCTTAAACTACATTACCGAAAGACTACAAATTACAAAAGTCGAAGTTGATAGATGGTTGTCAGTATTTTTTCCGGAAAATGAATATGTAAAGAAGCAAAACGAGCATTTTTATGTTTGTATGTACCGTGGTTCTGTATGAATACATCAAATCACTTTGGAATGAGCCTAATAAGTTTGTTCGACAATACACATGTGCGAATTAAGATATATCGGGAGTTTTATCGTGGCATAATTTATATAACAAATGAAGGACGTCATGTTAGAACTACAATTATAATATACAATAATCGGATTCAGAAACGGGTAAAGTTGCTCATTATTAATCTGTTTCTTACCTAAATATTTTAACAAGAAATAACGTTTTGAAAATATCAAGTCAACTGTTTTGTGAAAACATTACAAGAAAATTGCTTTGTCAAACTATAACATCTCATCCATATTCCGAAACACTTCCCTTGAATTTTTATTGCGCAGACGTAAAGCTATTTTTTATATAAACATGGTGTTGATTGGTTAATTTAGTTTTCGGTATTGTGTTTCGTAGATAGTTGTTTGTCCTTTTGTCCTTTTTCTTTTGGGCGATGCGCTTTCTGTCTCTCTTCTATTTACGGCTTCTGATTACCCCTTTGATATCTTCAAACTTCTTATATCGTCATTATTGATAACTTTGACATACGTACACATGTTCATTAACATTTGATTAATGGACAAATCTATGAAATATAAATATATCCCAGTTTGCTATTTGCTCTATGACGTATGATATGTTTATCCAATCATATTAAAAATATATTTAAACTATTAAATGACGTAATCTGAATCTATGCTGTCATTTGAATGTGTAATTTTGTGGAATTTATAAACGTTTTATTCTGAAAACAAATATGGCATGCATATTCCCGTGCAATTGAAAATTTTTCCACTACTCAATTCAATATTGAGTTCAAAAATATCTTAGCAGTATCCTTAAAACAGCCAATAATAACTATTTATTCTATAAATACCAGGAAACAAGCAAAAAAATTCACCTTCATACTTCATATAGCTAAAAAACAAACAAATAAATCTCGAAAACCCCCATGAAGAGGAAAATGTTCCGATATCTGTCCCACGAATACAATATATGT